>PVIY010010713.1:0-67767 GCA_004026745.1 Myrmecophaga tridactyla | reverse complement strand
TGGCATGCTGTGAGACTGTTAACACATCAATTATAGATACCTCTGTTAAACTTTCCTGGAATTATGAATCCCTTGGAGCTAATTTATAGGCCTGAAGGCTTTGATATAGGTGTCAATTAATTTGAATTTGGATTTCCCATAATTGGAAAATGCTAATTGAAATGTATTAACATTCTTCAGTCTAGATAATCAGTTCCAGTCTTTAGCATATTCACTCTGCACAGTTCTTTTCAAACAGTTCACTGTTGACCTCCATATGAAGTTGAGTGCGACATTGTTGAATGACTATTTTTCTCTGATAGAAGGCGCCATAGTAGCTGATGCTTGGAATAATTTTATTATAAAGGAAAGAGTGCAGAAATTATGATATTTCAGTGTCCTGCACAATCCTGTATTATTCCAATTACTCCTCCTCCCATGAATTTCCCAGGGAACTTTCTTTGTGCTGGGTCAGTGTTTGTAATCATAAAAGCATGTTTTTCTGGATATCTAGACTGGTGCATATGGTTGAAACTCAAGGTTGAATCAGTCCTTTCTATTGTCAAGAAATTCCTATATATGTATGTATGTATTAGTCAGTGAAAATAACTCTAACTGTTCTTTGAAACATGCCCACATCTTACCTGCTTAACATAAAAGTTTGTTTCCTAATCATGTTACAATCCAAAATGTGGTAGGATTGGATAGATGATCTCTCCTCAAGCTGTCAGTCTCCAAGACTTCAACATGCAATCTCAAACTTGCCTCAATATCATTCCGGAATACATGGGAAAAAGTATAGAGGTTCCTATGAGAAAATTTAGACCCCAGGCCTTTAAATAAATATAGAATTTCTATTTTCGATCCACTCGTCATTCATTCTCATGACTATGTTGCACTATAATTATTGACTAGGAAATATAACCTAGCAGTTGTATGGGAAAAAAAAAAAAACAAAAATGAATGGATGAATGTATTGGTGAGCATTATCATTCTTTGCCTTGATACTTACTTTTTCATTATTCAATATTCCATACTCTGTAATGTGTCTTCACTCTTAATGCCTAATATGCTATTACTTTTATTTAATATAGATGAAGTAAATATTTGAACAGCTGGTCTTTCTTTTTTGTAATCTTGTTTCAGGGTAATCATTGAGAATGTGACAGTGTTTTTACATATTAATTGCATATTCTGGACTAAAGAACATGCAGTTAGGGTCTCCAGCCCATTTGGAAGAAAGCTAAATGAGTGGGTTGGGGAGGAACTAAAATAAAATCTATGATAATGGCTGAGATATTTTCCAAAGGTCTGCTTAGGTCTTATCTTGAAAAGCTAAGTCATCGTTAGTAGACCAGCTTCCTAGACATGGGCAGGATGCAGGATACTTGCTGCTGCACCTCTTGCTTTGTGTTGGTTTATTCTTTGTGAATTGAGTCTTACTTATGATGAAAGAATACACATGATTTGACTGTCTTAGTATCTTTCCCCCTGATACATCTGGATCCTTTGTGACAACAATATAAATACTGATGCTTTCACTTTAGTCCATAAAAAAGTTCTAGAATTGGCTTTTGGTCATATTTGTAAATAATATTTCAGAATAGCAATACAAACAAGGTATTTAGCTGGACATAAACCTGGTCTGAATGATATATCAGCTAAGTTCTCTTTTTCTGTATCCATTTTTGTACAGCTAGGTTACTATATCTCAGAGGGAAGGAAATAAACAGTATAAAAACACAAAAAAGCAACTGTCAACAAGAATAAGAACAATCCTCCAGGCCAAGGAACATATCAGGGAGCTTAAACAAAAAAATTTTATAGATAGTCAAATCTTCCTTCACGTGAACAGTTACTAGGATTTTTGCACTCTCAGGAAATTATTAAACTGTAATGATATTTTTCTTTCTTGGGCTAAGTGTTAGGAAGTATGATCAATATCACTTGAGGGAGTATTTGGGCAGAAATGAAGCACATTTTATGAATTAATTTATAACAACCATATAATATTAGCACTATTTAATATCCCCTAATTCCCTAATTAGCACTAATTAGTATTCACTAATTTAATATAGAGAAGGAACGTGAAACAAATGGAGATTAAGTTTACCTAACACTTCACATCTGATACTTTTTTTTTTCTTTTTTCAGGGTTGGGGATTTCAAGTTTTTTCTATTCCTTTCCAGAAGAAACAAGGTAAGAATGTTACCTATCAATAATTAGGAGCTCCTATCAAGATCTGTGTGCACTATCGATTTCCCATAAAGATCTCCAGAAAACTTATTGACAAAACAAAGTAAATGTTTAGACCAAAGCAGATATGGAGAACACCACTTTAGTGTTATCTCAAAAGGGAGAAGTCAAAACAAGATATTTATAGGAGTTTTAGGATCTGGATCCAAGTGTTTAAGGCAATCAATGTGTGAAATTGTAACTGCTGATTAGGATAGTTGACATTCTTAGGCAATGATATTGTTAAGTAAACTCTTGTTGATAACCAAACTGCTTGCCCAGGTGATTTTTTTTTTCCCCCAAATAGTAGAGTTGTTTGCTTAAATGGACAAATTACATTATCACATATTGACTTTCAGGTAATTCTTGAATCAAATAAATAATATCTTTATTGGTTTCTAGTCTTAAATTCCTGCACAAATACATCCAGGGACAACCAGTCAAGTCAAGTTGAAATGGTGGAAGGATGGGGGCTCGGTTCTCAGAGTGTTAGGCTACGTTAATGCAAGTGATTTCAATTCTGAACACCCATTCTTAGAAAAATAAAATTCGTATTATATCACCCATACATGTTACTGTTTGTTATAAATCTTTGTTAAACAGTGTGCCAACATCTTCTAAAGTTCAGAGAAGAATCTGACCATTGATTTTCTCTCAAATGAAAGCATCCAATTTTGTTAGACCCCATCACAACTAATCATCTTTGCTGTCAATAATTGTCCTAGAAATGGATATAACTCCCATTATCAATCTAAATCTGTTCTGTAGCCACTAGCCACAGATGGCTATTTCAATTTAATTAATTAAAGTTAAAGAGTCAATTCCTCAGTCATGCTGATCACATTTCAGGTGCTAAAATAGCCACATGTGGCTAGAGACCTTTGTGTTAGACAATATAGAATTATAAAACATTTTCATCCTCAAAGAGAGTTCTTCAGCATGAAATTGATCTAAGATAATTCTGTAAGTTCTGATAATTGGTTAAGAATATATTCACCTTATACAAATGGCCATTTCTGGGCTATTAGGATAATAATTTATTAATAGCACCAATGCAATAAGATTTTCATGTAATATTATTTCACATTATTATTTTTTTAATTGAATAAACATGGTTGGACATTCTACTTTTATATTAAACCTCTATTAGCCTGACAATTTTACAATTCATTATTTTTGATAAAACACTATTGAGGGTGATGAGATATAAACACTTTCCCATTGTTTGCCTTCTCATTTTACTTAAGGGTATAAAGGATGTTCATTAGATATTTATGGGCATGTTAAAAAAATACCACTCAGTCATTTATGGGAAATTCAACAACACATTAAAACAATTCCATCATGGGCAATAAATTTTTTATTAATATTAAAATCAAATACCTAATGCTATTCGTATGCTATTTTCAAGATAAGGAATATATAAATATGTAAAAGTATATATTAAAGTATGTATACTACATAAGAATTCATAAATTAAATCATTTATAAGTAGTTCATTTTACTTGATTAATTTCTTTCATAACACAAAATTTGGTTGGAACTATAAAAGAACAATCAAATGACTTGGTATTTTGTTGTGAAATCATTCCTTTGGTGTTCATGAACTAAATGCAAATTTTTGAGGTTCCCACATGATATGTATCCTAGCACAGATATGACCATCTGATGAAGACAGTAAAGGTGCTTTTTGGTCTGATTGACCAATACATTATCATAAGTTTCTTCTTTTAAAAGAAGAAATAGAAATAGATACAGAAAATAACCAAAGCTTTCTTATTAAACATCAATGGTTATATATGACCAACTAATAAACAAATGTAATAAAATATAGATTATCTCATATATACAGGTATATTTTCTTTACCGAGTTTCTAACTTGTTCTAAGAGCCAATCTATTCTAGTTTTGTTCTTACATTTTTCTAAAACATCTTTATGACTTTAATCTCCCCAAATTTAGTTCCAATACTTTCTTTGGTTTTTAATAATTCTAGAATTTTATGTTAGCTGAAGCTTTTATATTAATGGCCCTTCTAAATGGTAACACATGGGCCCTATTATCTCCCTAAGCTGATTAAAGCAGGTATACTTCACCTGGCATCAAGTGTGCACCAAAATAGGCAAGTGTTCCATCATGCAGATACATGTATCTTACTCTTTTAAGGAAACTACTCATATTCCCTATCAAAGACTCCCCAGACCCAGCAAATTGTTTCTCTATATATATTTTTGTAAGACAGGAATATTGAAATAATACCTACTTACTCTGCATGTGAAACTTCAGGATTGTCTACTATGAGCCAGGTACTCTATGAAGCAGGTTAAATATCTGTCATGGCATTTGCTCATCACTGAGGAGCAATGAGAAAAAAATAAAAAGTCAATCTTCTGTTATGGGATTGTGAATCTCAGTTAGATACAGCAATTTTCTAAAGAGTTTATAGCTAATATGTGGTAGCCTCAAGTCTCTTGATTCCAAGACAGTCATTTTTAGTTCCAGTTATTATGTCCAAGTCCGGTAAATTTAATATCTCAGATGTTTTTCAAATTAATCTACTTATCTAAAATTACTTTCCTTTCATAATTAAACTCTCCTAATTTAAAGAACAATAATACTAGCCATCTAAATGGCTTCCTCACACTAAGCAATCTTGCTTGCTTAAAAATCTATTTTCTATTGATTAGTTTTGCTCTTTAAGAAACTCATATAAATGTACTCCCTTGTGCCTGGCTTCTTTCATGCAGCATAATGTTTTTGAGATTCCTCTATATTGTCCCATGCATCATGCACATTCCTTTTTACTGTTTAAAAAAAAAAAAACTCCATTGCATAAATATTTGAAAATTTGTGCAATCTCCTGTTTACAGGCAATTGGGTTCTGTTGTGGTTTGCTAAAGCTGCTGGAATGCAATATACCAGAAATGGAATGGCTTTTATAAAGGGAATTTATTATGCTAAAAGTTTACAGTTCTAAAGCCAGAAAAATGTCCAAACTAAGGGAAGTAGAGAAAAATACCTTGACTTGAGAAAGTCTGTTATATGGGAAGGCATGTGGCCATGTCTGCTGGTCCTTGTTACTGGTTCTGTTACTTCTAAGTTCTGATGCCGGTGGTTTTCTTTCTAAGCATCCATAGACCTTCACTTGGTCTCCAGATTACAACTCTGGGTTCTGGCTTACTTTGTATCTCATGGGAAGGCACATGGTGATGTCTGCTGGGCTCTACCAATGTCTAGGTCTCTACTCTCCCTGTTGGCACTCCAAGCATCTCCAAACATTCACGTCTTTGTCAACTCTGAAGCAACTGTTCTCCAAGTGTCTGCATCTGAGATTTTTTCAAAATTTTCCCTTTTAAAGGACTCTAGTAAACTAATCAAGACCCACCTTTAATGGGTGGAGTCATGTCTATATCTAATCAAAAGGCCACACCCAAAATTGGGTGTGTCACATCTCCATGGAAACAATTCAATCAAAGTTTCCCACTTGTGGATCTGGCCCACAAGATTGGATCAGATTAAAACATGGTTTTTCTGGGATACCTAATAGTTTCAAACCTGCACATGTTCTTTCCAATTTTTGGCAACCATAAGCAAGTGATTGCCTGGGCTGAAGACAGAGAAGTTTGATTGCAAAGGATCATGAGAGAATATTTTGGATAATGGAGATAGTTATACAATTTTATATAGTTGGGTGTATTTTACTGCATGTAAATTATATATCAATATAGTATAGACCTTATAAATACAAATACCAATAATTTTCACAAAATATTTATTCTCACATGTTGATCAGAATGAGCTATAAATGACCCAAAACCAGATTGTTCCACTGTCTTTTTGTATAATGTAATTAAAGTTTTTTTTTGTTTAAGGTTTAATGAATGTAAGAAACAGTCAAAATATTAATGGAAGTCTCCACTTTTTTCACCATTTTCCTTGTTCTAACAAATTGTTTTAAAACTATATAGTTCAGTTACTTTGCCAAATGATATTAGTCCTAATTTAATGTTTTCTCTATCTAACATACTATTACATAGTCTTCCTGTTGGCAAATAAAATAAAAGGACAAGAAAATTCATAGTTTTTTTGGTTACTTAATTTGTCCATTTTTAAAGAACAGGTTCTCTTAAAATCAACCATAAACCACTAGAGGGAATAATTTATAGCCAAATATGTATGCATCTATGTATGCAGGTATGATTCACCTAGGCAGGCAATACTTGATGAATACAGTTGTAGAATTCTTCCACAAGACTGGCTAGGTGTGCAAAGGTGGCTTCTTTTGTAAACATCTCCATTGCTCACTATAACTCTCAGAAAAATATCGATTTTCTTAGAAGCTATGTAAGAGAATTTCATGAACTGATTATCACTCTATTAGCTACCTTGACTTTTTCTTAATTACCCACCTTTCTAACTTAATCTTCTCATAATATCTTCATGTTCAAATAAAAAATCTGCCTACCTTCCTGCAAATATCTTACTACTTCATGCTTTTACGCTCTATCTGAAATGACTCTCTATATTATTCTGTGCTGTGCTATTTGTACTATAGTGATGCACGTAGACACACAAACACACACACTCACTCACCGACCACCACCATCCTCCACAACAAAATAATTATGGTTCATACTTTGGATTTGGATAAGGTGTCATCCCTGCAGGCTCTGGTTACATAGCTGTGGTTTATAATCCATGCTCTACCGCTCACACTGTGGAATCATGGAAAAGACATCTAATTTTATAGTCCTCATATTACTCATTACAAAATAAGCATAAATCATCATTATTGACAATTTACATGAAAATTCACTTGGGGGATTAAGCAAGATGAATATAGGTAGTTCAACTTGAAGCTTGGGAAATGAAGCTAACAGAGATAGAAAAGCATCTACCTATGTTAGCTATAAAGACAATGAAACGAGTTGGATGGATTACCTCTCTTTTACTACTTTGTTTTCATCACTTTCTTAAAATTTATAACATTTATACTACTGTGTTGAAATTATCTCTTATAATTTTCTTATAGAATTATATTTTTCTCCAGACATATGTATCTAGCATATATATATTTTATTTAAATATTACATACCCAGTATTTGAAGCTGTTAAATTAAACTGAAGTATTGAAAATATATTTTAAACACAGTATCTTTCTTATAACTAAATTATTTAAATGGTTTTCTGGCTTCATTATAAGATTATACGGTTGAAGATATTGCCTACATTTCAATGCCACAAATACTCTTTGGTTACTGACTTTATTTCCTTAAGTAAATTTACTTTTTGCACATATATTTAGCATTTGCTTTTAAGGAAACCTAAGCCCATATGAAAGAGCGTCCTTTGAGGTCAAAAATTCATGTTACTGTGTGATTCCCTTAGTCTGGTTTGAGATAGCAGTAAAACTATTCCATGCAACTATCACTTGTAGAGAATCAAACAGATATTTCCTTATTTCTAGGAGAAAAGAGACTGACAGATCAGAATCTAATTAAAGCATATTATATATACCCCAAAATGGGTTCTTATCAAAACAGATAAAAAAGAAAGAATTAAAAATAATGAAATATTTAGTATCTCATAGACATATATTTCAAAGAGAGAAAGAATTCATAGCACTGATGTTAATGAATACTTGTGATTTTCTGTATTATATAGCAAACTACATATACATATACATAATAGTGTGAATTGCAGAATAAATAGAAATGTTTTGAATATAAATAAATAAAATTGGTAATTAAAAATAGACTTCAAAATTTATATATAGTCTACATGGAGGTTAGCTGTATTTGTATAAAATGTTATTAAAATGCCTTCTTATGATATCTTTATATAGAATGGACAGAAAAGAGTTTAAGTGTTCCAAATAAAAATGGTTACATATGCAAGAATTGTTCAGTAAATATTTATTAAACTAATGAATAAATATAAGTCTCTGGATGGGGATGCTGATGATGTAAGTAATATATGATAATCGGTCCATATCCTAATAGATATCATACAAAGGTATGTCTGGAATGGGGGTCCAGTTATTTCTCTGTAAAATAATAATTATCATTTTTCTACCTCATATTGTTGTTTAACAAACTAAGTAAATTTATTCAAACAATACTTGGTTCATAACAAGTACTCAGTAATTGTTGGCCGCCGTTACAACTATTTGTCTTCTTAATGCTACCACCTTACTACTGGGTTCTGTTTCTTTCTGTGCCTCAATATTATTCTCCATAATTTAGGATATTAATAGCACACTGATTTTTAGAGTTATTGTGAGGATTCATTCTGTTACTATATATAAAGAAGTTGAAAACACATACAGAGTACCTGATACAGAGTTAGTATAATAAGTGTTGACTTTGATTATTTCTTTTTATTTTTGTTGTGGCTTTGGAAAGTCTTACAATCCTCCAGGCCCTTGGTCTTTCTACCTGTAAAATAAAAAGTTAATTACTATTAAGAACATGTCCGCATTTCAAATTCCATAAATCTGCATTAAATTTAGACTATTTGAAGAAAAGTTTGATTCATCAGTAAACTGTTAAATATAAACCACATATAGATGAATTTATTTGTTAATATATACTTTGTCGTATTTTAAAAAAATAATAAATAAATTCCAATGCCTATAAAAAAAGAATTAGCTATATTAATTAGAGTATTATTTTGACCTTTAAAAATTTAGTAGGTCTATAGGTACTGGCACAGTGATAGGAAAACTATAGTATTAAGTTGAAAAATGCAAAGAAATATGTATAATCTATACATATTTATGTGTATATAAAAATATATACTCAATATTAATATATATATAGGCTTAAATTTTTGAAGACTTCATTTTCATCTCTATAATGCACCATGTTTATATTCTCAGGGAAAATTCCCAAAGTGCTTAGATTATAATTTATTTTAGAGGAAATGTAATTAACAAAATTCGAGTAATTTTGATTGAAATAAAGTAGAATGCAGAAAACTGGAGAATTTATCTGCTTTGAAACAAATATTTTATTTTATTTAATGATTTCCCAAGCTCCCTAAGTTTTTTATGAAATTGTTGTATAGTATTTTCATTGTGAGTGTAATAACCTCACTGGGAAATACATACTGTAAAATAAGAACTTTCTTGAATTATTTTAAGGACATCAAAAGTGTACCCACAGTAAATTCCAACAAATAAGAAATAGTCTTTTGTGAAATGGTGTTTCTTAGCTACATATTGGCATATTATATTACTATGGTCTAAATAAATTAAAATACATTGCAGAATCATAATCACATCCATAACAGTTCCCTACATTTCCCAGAATTCACATAATTCTCATGTGAATGGGTTAACTGAATTGATGGAGAAGCCATCATTCCTAGAGTTTGTGGGGTCAGAGACAGCACCTGTATAAGGTTTTGTGGCCTTGGCTGATGAGACAGTTTCTGGTAGTGACAAGTATTATAGACGTCCAAGCAAGATACAGTTTCTCCATCTGCACCAACAAGCTACATTTGTCCTTGACTTTCCCAAGATCTTCTAAGCTGCATGACTTCAAATGATTTATTCTCTCCAAATTCTCATATTTGAAAACTTTTCTACATAAACTCATTGAATTTGTTGTATTTTATAGAAGTTCTGTTTTCCTAACCTAAATGTTACAGACTGTTTTAATCGCCAAACTCTTTTGTGTGTGACCTCAGCATCCATCTTACTTGGGCTAAGAAACTTGCCTTCACATTGACCTTTGGTCTAGCTAATCAGCAGTTTTCCAGCCCTAGGGAATAAACTCCCCCCAGAGCCCAAACCCAGATCCATGGCCACTGCCCACACTACCCACATACCTCACTCAACCCCACAGGCTGTCCCAAATTGTGAGCTCACCATCACCACCATCCTCAGAGCCTGAAACCCTTTCCCTTTTGATGCATGTTTGCTTTAAACTAACTAATTCTTGACTTCTGCTGGAATTCTACTAACCTCCACCCATGGATGAAAGTAAAGGCACAAGTCCATGAGTCTCTCTTCCTCTGCTTATCTGTTCTTCAACTGCGGATTAAACCACCAGAGCTGAACATGCTTCCTCTTGACCAAATTATTTTTTTTTCATGTGATATGACCTTGGTTTCCCATTGGATCTCAACTGACCTCCACCCAGCCCCAAATTTAAAATCCAACTTAATTGGTTTGGAATACAGGCCAAATCCCAGCAAATTTGGTCGTATTCAGTTTGAAATTAATTTTAGACATAAATATTGAGATGTCAGATAGGCAATTAGACACATGGCTATATTTTAAATGAGATGTTCCAGAAGAAATAAAAATTTTGGAATCAATAGGGAATAAATTGCTTTCAAGTCATGATAGGATAACATTATTAAGGGAGAAGGTATAGATACAAAAGTAAAGAAAATGTAGAATTATACCCAAAAGTATAAACTCCAGGATATAAACTAGAGTTCAGTGGTCAAGAATGTGTAAAAAACAAACAAACAAACAAAAACTAGCTGAGGAAATGAGAAAGCATTAAACAGTGAGATGGGAAGAAAATTAAATCAGTGTGCTGCTATTAGCCAATTTAAGAAAGTGTTTCAAGGATGATGGGCTGTTCATGATGTGATATCCTGCTGGTAATTCACTAAGGCCAAACCTGAGGGGCAAACACTCTATTAGAATAGCAAGTTCATTTATGATCTTGAAGGACATATTTTAGGAGAACTGGTTATCAATAAAATTCTGATTGTAGTCTAAGAAATGGAGCTAAGGTCATTGGAGATAATAATTATTCTGAAAATTTTTTTCAAGAATGGAGAGCAGTTAAATTAGTATCATTCATTGTAGAGATGGAGTTAATTCAGAATTTATAAAATAAAAGATATTATGGCAATTTTGTATGTAAACACTAATAATTTAACAGAGTGATATATTTATGTATTTTCTGAGAAAATTCACGGAAATTACTTTAAGTATTTCATAAACTTTATCTGACTCTTTCATCTTCAAATGTGATGTTTCATAATTATTAATTTTTCAAATGAAAAACTATTACTTCTCTTTAGTAAATTAATTGCAGTAGGATTTATGCATTTAATAATGGTGTGATACACCTCATATTCATTTTAAAATATGTGAAAAAACTTTTCCCTAAGAGTCTACATTTTTAATTTTGTCTTTTTCCCTTGATCTTTTTGGTTCACCCAAATAAGCACCTGCTCCTATACAGAATTGTATCTTCATGTATAATATATAAATATATAATATAATATATAATATATATATTATGCTATATGCTATATGGTAGGGTCACAGGTCATTGTTTTTCCATGTGAGAATCCTGTTATTGCTTCTCCATGTGAGCATCCCATTATTGCATCATGGTTTGTTGAATTTTTGTTTGCTTGTTCTTTTTGGGAAAGTGCATTGACCGGAATTGAACTCAGGTCTACCACATGGCATGCTAGAATTCTAACCCTGAGCTACCCTTGCACCTCCTTTATCTTCATATAATATTTAATGCATAAGTAGCTTATAACTAGTTTTCTGCAATAAAATAAGTATAGGATTATAATTGTATTTCAATATACAGAAAAAAGAATTCATGGCATTAGACCATGATTTCAATTGAATAAATATTTGTATATAGATATTGATATACTTAATAAAATGTTATTATATGTAAAAGTTAAATTTTATTCCAAATGTGTTTGTTAATTTAATGGATAAGGTCATTTTCTTTTCTTTTTAAAATTAATTCAAGTAGTTATGAATGGATATTAATTGATTGCAATAAGCTTCAACATCTATCTCAAACCTATTTATATACATATGTAAATCCTGAGGAGGTCTGTTTACATAAATAAACAAACATGAATTGTAGTCACTTTTAACAGATAAATAGAAATGTCACTCATTATTTAAACCATTTCCAATATATATTATCAAACTCAAAGTGATGTATTTTCAAAAATTGCAATAATTATTATATGACAATTGTTCAATGCAAAAATTGGAAACAAAGTTTCCCATAAATTACTTTGTTACCATGCCATCAATTTTATTCATTTTCTCAATTTCTAGGGAACATTATCAAATGCCTTCTGGGGCGGTTGGGGAACATAAATGTTTTCTTTTGATCTCACCAAGGAACACGAGGCAAAACTTTTGATCAAGCAAAGCTAAGTTTAATAGTCATATTACACTATGAGAGATCAATTTGACAGTGTCATAATATTGTCTCTAAAGAGGAAAGCTAGCAGAAGAGATACATAAAGTTTTAAAGCCTAGGGTGATTTCAGAAACAGTCTGGTAAGGCAGGTGAGCGGTTGAGATTGGTCTGGGTTTAGGACATAATGGCTTTTGATTGGTTAGTACAATGGTGTGGGTGTCTAGAAGAGAACCCTTCAATAAGCTATTAGTCCTGATAAGCAAACTTAAAATAGTTGTTGGATCATACTCATATCTTCTTCCAAGAGCAAGTATTTCCTGAAATTCTCATTATTCCTTAAAACAATAGAACTCTCATATAGACAGAGCAAGAACCAGAAAAACAAGAGCTGAAAAATTCTGATGAGCCTAAAAGCAGCTATGCTATAGGTTTAGTAAAAAAGTGAACTGAATGTCAAAGAACAGATAGAGAACAAAGCCAAACAAACAAACAAAAAGCTAGTTAAAAGAGAAAAAATAACTTCCAGAATAAACTAATCAAGGAAATTAGATGCCTAGAAAGCAGCAAAAATCATGAGTCATACCAGGAACAATGAAGATATAGCTCAGTCAAAGGGACAAACCAACAATTTAAATGAGGTACAGGAGATGAAACAACTAAAGATGTTCAAACAAATACACTAAATCAAATAAAAAGTTAACTCAATGAATTGAGGTAAGATATAGCAAAAGAGATGAAGGATATAAATAAGATATTGGCCAACCATGAAAAGGAACTCAAAAGCTTCAATAAACAAATGACAGAACTTATGGGAATGAAAGATACAATTAAAAAAGTTGAAAAACACAATGGAGAATTACAGCAGTAGATTTTAAGAGCAGAAGAAAGGATTAGTGACTAGAGGACAGAACGTCTTTTTTCCTACACACAAAACTACAGATAGGAAAAGAATGGAAAAAAATGAGTGAGTCTAAGAGAACTGAATGACAACATGAAGCATCTGAATACATGTGTTAAGTGTGTCCCAAAAGGACAAAAAAGGGAAAGAGGGAAGAAATAATAGTGGAGGAAATAATGACTGAAAAATTCCCACTTTTTAGGAAAGACATAAAACTTACATATCTAAGAAGCACAATGTACCAAAACAGAATAGATTAGATCTACTCCAAGACAATTACTAATCAGTTTAGCAAATGTCAAAGAGAGAATTCTTTACAATATTTTCATAAAAACACTTGAGAGAGTTTGTGAACAAAAAACTTGTTCTATAAAAAATACTAAACAGAACACTACAGGCAAATAGGAAAAGAAATAAGGGTAATTAAACATACAAATATAAGAAAGCTTTTACATGAGGGAAAACAAATAAATGTCTCATTGCAAGGTGTTGGAAATGGAATGGTATATGGACAAAGTAAAATCACTGCAAACTAGAACTAGAATCTATAGTTAACAGTAGCATTGTACTAGGCTTCCATTAATTGGAGCAAAAGCAATATATCAAAACTAAATGTCAATAAAAGGGGAATATAAGGGAGGGTTATGGAATTCTTGGGATTGTTGTTTCTCTTCCTTATTTTTTTCTTCTTTTTTCTTCATCTTCTTCCTTCTTTGTGGAAGAAATGGAAATATTCACATATAGATTGTGTGGTGAATGCATAACATGATTATAACGGGAACCATTGTTTTTTTTTTTTCACTCAGGATGGATTGTATGGTCTATGAATAAAATTGTTTTAAAAGTAAACAGAAAGATAAATGTGCCAGAGAAAACATGGAGAGGGAGATGCACCTATTTACAGTTGGTAAGGAAGTAGAAAAGTGCAACCTGTCTAGAGAGCAGTGTGGTGGTCCCACAGTAGCCTAGGTATAGAGTTGTCATATGATCCTGTAACCCCATTATTAGGTACATACTTAGAAGACTAGAAGCAGGGGCATGAATGGACATTTGCACACTTGTGTTTAAGGTGGCAGTATTCATGATTTCTAATGGGTGGAGATGGCCTAAGAGTACACTGAAGAATGGAAGGAACAGTGAGCTGTTATGTATACATACAATGAACTATAGAGCAACTGCAAGAAGAAAGTTTGAAGCACACAACTAGGTGAACAAAAGTTGACAACAGTAGGTTGAGTGAAATAAGCCAAAAATGAACAAATATTGCAAGGTCTCACTAATATGGACTAACGATAATATGCAAACTCTGAGAATTGAATTTGAGATCATAGGTTCAGTGGATAGAATATGTGCAGAGATTGTGCAATTGACAAGTACAGAATGTTCAATAGGCTTACTGTAAAAGTTCATAGACTGTAACTTACAGCAGTCACAACTATTCCTGTGTTTTATCTGTTATCTCTAAATTCTGAGATATGGAGCTCTTTTTGTGTAATCTGGTATTTCCATGGAACTTTGGATATCTTTGTGACACCTGACACTCAAAGTTAGAGTTCTGCAGCCCCAAAGTCAACATTACTCCACACAGCATCTGTTAAGGAGCTGAAAAATAGACCAAACTTCAATTAGAGATATGAATGAAGCTGAACTGGTTAGGAGTGTGGTAAAACAAAATACAGGGTAAAGGATGATATTGTCTGTATTTTAAAACTTCAACTTCTGTGTGAGAACAAAGGGAGAGATATTTATTTGGTATGAAATTTAAATTTTCTGTGGCACACAATTCACTTTAACTTGTATGACCATTGCATGGAACCATGGATAGGGAATGAGATCTTGTTATTTTGTACTAGTTAGTGTAATATCCTGAAACATCCCAGAGTAATTTGAGCAAAAATACAAAGGAATTTTCAGGTAATGCAAGAGTAGTTCAGTGGTAGGATTCTCTTCTGCCTTGAAGGAGACCCGGGTTTGATTCCTAGCCCATGCACTTCTCAAAAACAAACAAGCAAACAAAAGAAAGAAAGACACAAACAAACAAAAATTGAACAAATGGTGCTGCAGTAATAGGATACTTGCATGCAAAAAGAAGAAATATGAACCCTAACATACAAATACAAAAAAAAACAAAAAGGAATTTGCAAAATCCCCTTGAGAGACTAGGAAAAATGTGGAACTATTCAACTTCCTCACCTGGGGAATTTCTAATATTCTCTCAAGATTAGGGGCTCCCAATTTAGTAAGCCAAGCCCTTAATCTTGAGGCCTGCACTTATAAAACTTATTTTTGCAAAGAAGAAACTAAGCCTACTTATAATTATGCCTAAGAGTCACTCCCAGAGAACATCTTTGGTTGCTCAGATAAGACCTCTACTCTAAACCAATTCTGCAAATAAACTCACTAGCCTCCCCCCATATGGGACATGACTCCACAGGAATATAGGTATCACTTGCAACATGGTAAATAAGTCCCAGGGTTGAGCCTGACCCTGGTGTCATGGGATTGAGGAAGCTTTCTTGACCAAAAAGTAGAAAGAAATGAACAAAGTTTCAGTGGCTAAGCAATTCAAGTAGAGTTGAGAGGTCATTCTGGAGGTTATTCTTATGTATTATATAGTTATTCCTTTTTAGTTTCAAGTGTATTAGAATAGCTAGAAAGAAATAACTGAAGGCTGTTGATCTATATTCCAGTAACCTGGATTCTTAAAGATGATTGTGTAACTATATAGCTTTTACAGTATGACTATGCGATTGTGAAAACCTTGTGACTGACACTCCCTTTATTCAGTGTGTGGGCAGATGAGTAGTAAAATAAAGAAAAAAATTAATACTTGGGGGGTGGTAAGAGGTATGGGTTGTTTTGGGTGTTCTTTATATATTTTTTTTTTGGAGTAATGAAAATGTTTTGAATTATTATTGTGATGAATGCACAAGTATATGATGATACCATGAACTACTGATGGTGAACTTTGGATGATTATAAGGTATGTGAATATATCTCAGTAAAATTGCATTTATAAAACAAAAACAAACAAATGAACCAATGCTAATTTATTCTCTTACAGTTCTGGAGGCCAGAAGCCTGAACTCAATTTCACTAGGTTTAAATCAGGCCATCTGCAGAGGCACTTCCTTTTGAAGGCTCCAGGGGAGGATCCTTTTATTTGCCTTTACTAGTTTCTGGAGATCCCTCTATTCCTTGGTCATGACCGTTTCTCATATCGCTCTAATCATGGATTTCTATCATCACATCACCTACTTCTAAAGTCAAATCTCCCTTTGCCTGATTCTTGGGATTAGATTTAGGGCCCATCTAAATATTCAGAATAAGCTCCCCATTTCAGGCCCTTATTTTAACATTCACTGGTTCTAGAAATTAGGATGTTGATCTATTTGGGGCCAATATTCAGCCTACAATAGAATCTTGTAGGTACATAAATATATCAAATTATATTAGTGATTTGAACTTTAAAACTTCAGAGAAGAAAAGAATATTGACAGGAAGATAAAGAATAAGAGCTGAAATATTCAGCATTTTAATATCTGGATTCGGTAATTAGATCTAGGATGGAAACTGTCAACTTCTTGTAATCATTTACTTTACCAGCAGATATTGAGTAGAAGATTTCTCCTTCAAAAGGTTGTGTGCTTTTGGAGGATTCCTGTGAGTCATCAGCTTGCAATTCTGGCTTGGACAAAGGTTTGAGAATAACTTAAGTCTCTCCATTTGAGAAATGTGGACCCACAAATAAATTGCTTCACTATTTAATTGATTACTAACAATGCTTAATAAAAGTCCTTTCACTTTAGGTTCAAGGACTTTTCTCTGTTTCAGAATATAAAGTTTGTATTCTGTTCTAATAGAGTATATAGTTTCCTGGAACATTATCATAATTAAAGTGCAGAGAATATCCTCTTGGAGAAGTAACATATAATTAATTTTTAATTAAAAAATAAGAACTTTTTGGTCTAGTTGTTTCTGTAATATGACAAATGTTTGAACTGTAAACAAAATACTTTATTGATTGAAACGAATCACTCCTATTTGAGCACAGAAACATTGGCCATTTTATAGAAAAAATACAAATCTATATTGAATTTTTGTGATTCATCCAAAAGAGATTTATATGAGTATACCCATTAAAATTAAACTAATAGTATTTTCTAAAAGACAGTTTTCTATTTCTTTTAAATCCATTAATTTGAATGTAAAACAAACCTAGGCAAGTAAAGGTCATTTTAGTCTAAACCTTTTTTATGGCATAACTTAAAATTTGTATTTTATTTATTTATTTTTGCATGGACAGGCACTGGGAATTGAACCCAGGTTTCCGGTATGGCAGACAAGAACTCTGCCTGCTGAAACACCGTGGCCCACCCAAAATTTGTATTTTAAAATTTTGTTTTACTATTTATTATATTTCTTTTAAACTTAATTAATTTTTAATCTTATTATGCTCTTTAAACTTAGCATGCTGGTGCATGTATGTTGTATGTGTGTTTAGATATATAATGATAATAATAGGTAAAATAGAATTACTGTTTAGCTGCTTTTTAAAAAATACAATAGATAGGCATATGATAAAATCAAGTAAAATAGGGTGCTAACATCTTTAAAATGCTGTTAAAATTAGTGAGAAGACATTTTAAAACTAACATGAAATTATTCTAGTATCTTGAAAAAGTCATCTATCACAAATACTATATTGTCTCTTTTAATATAAATATTCTTATCAAAAGTTGATTCTTTAATTCATGCAAAAGTTGTATGTGCCTACTTTCAATCTATCGTCTACAAAGTAAAATCACTTCCAATTTCATCATTAAAACATTTCTTCTGAAATGCAGTTTCAACAAGGGAAATACATATTCATTTAGAATATATATTCTTTTAGAAATAATGGGTTACCTGAATAGATATTCATAGAGTGTGAGCAAAATGCCAGAAAAATATTTTATGTTCAGCTAATCTTGAAAGCCTCTGAAGAGAAAGCAAAATCAGAATAAAATGACTACACAATGAAAAGTATGAGGGACCTGGAGCTGACTTCAGGCATATATAAAATTACCATTGTAAAAAAGCTAATTATCTTCCCCAACAAGCGAGGGAGGAGACTTATATGTAGGAAGACCTATTTTGACATATACATAAAGAGAGGGAGTGATTATAGCTGCTTAAACAATAGTTATGCCCTTGAAAATTTCATCAGCTGTACAGTTAACAACAACATAAAACAAAACAATGCTTATTAATCCCCAAATTAGAGAAATGAGAGAAGGAGGCATTCCCTAGGTTAATCAATATCATCTCTTTTTTAGAGAGGAGACAGAGACTCTCCACATGATAGTTTTATCACATTTTCTCTTTCAAATCATTTTTCAAACAAACAAAAGCCCCCTCCCCAAATACTTACTCTATTTTCAGGCTTCATTTGGAATGATGCCTGTATGACTGATATACACATGAAAACCACAGGGTCGGTAAGGAGATTTGCTTCTGTGAAAATCTCTAGTCTCCAGAATCTGACCAAAGATAAGCCATCACTCACTGGGTGTCCGATGAACTCTGTACCTCTAGGCAGTTGAAACTAAATGATGCTGTTCTCATGTAAATAATGAGTAAACATAAATTTTTTGTAAGTTTTTGAAAATGTGAGCCAAGGCAGTGTGCCCAAAGATACTGGTCTAAAGAGATTCTGAACCCATCAGTCCCTTGGGATGATTCAAGGAAGAATGTATTTTGCTGATACGCTTACTTATTTTAGAAAATCACAACATTGATTAGGACAGACAGAAAGAAAGATGATAATGTCTGAAACAAGGCGGGCTTCCTCCTAGCAAAGGGGAATTTTATGGTTTTTAAGGCTTTTCAGTATAATCATTTATCAATGATTCTAGTGGGTGAAAGAAACTAAGTATTGGGGAGTTTTTTTTTTCAACACTCAGACCCAATCAATGTGTGTCCTTCCCCACTTTTACCATATCAGGGAACAAGTCTCAAGGCACTTCTTAGCAATGGAACTTCAGAGATCACTATTTACTGACTCTACAACTCCACCAGAAAAAGCAAAACTTTGTCAAACTAATTTATGTTTATTAGATATACTACATTAGGGGATACCACTTAGCATCTTGACAGAATTTTAATAGTTTCTCAGAAAAGGCACTTTGGGGAAGTGTACTTATAAGGTTTTCATGTTAAAATAAGTGTATTAATAAACAATCTCATAAAAACCACTATACATTTTAGATTTATTTCTAAGATAGATAAGGCTCTTTTCTATCTTAGATAATATAAAACCACCTTTTCTTCAATATTACTTAAAGATACTCTTATTGTCTTGGGTTGCACAGGTAAAAACAAGATGCTCAAGGACCATCTCCTGGTTCCATAGAGTAAAGAAACCATTAGGGAGAAGGAGGAGGAGAGATGAAGAAGAGGAAGAAGAAGGGAAATCTATCACACTGAAAGAACACAGGACCAATCTGGCCATTTCCTAATGCCAATGCTGGCACTATTTGAGCAGCAAAACATTACTTTTTTATGACACAAAAAATATCTTTAAACAAGGAGAAAATTCCATAGTATGATTTAAAATTTGAGAAATGAATATCTCTTTTTCGTAAAATGGAAAGGAGCAACTGTCAAAAGATACTTCAGTACTTCAGGCAGCTTTTTTTTTCAATGTGGAGTAATTGCAGTAGTTAACTATTTGGAAATCCATTCTCTAAGACTATTCATGTCTACATAAACATTGAAAAATCTTTGCGTAAATTCAGGGTTATGCTTTTCCCACACAAAAGATCATTAGTACAAATTGTGAGGTCCCTATTTCACATTACTATTCTAAAATATAGCCAGAAGAAAAACCATTTATAAACTCCTAATTTAAGTCACTTAAATATTTGTTGAGTGTCTATTCTATGCCACATACTCTTTCAGAAATCCCTTCCTTTCTGAAGATTTCATTATAGGAGAAATATTTATGCAGCACTTCAGCACATATAAAACTTTTTTCAAAGCACTGTATGTGCATTAACTCAATTCTGACAACAGTTATATGAGGTAGTTTAATTAATAATGACATTTTACCAAATAGTTTAAAAATTGGGAAAAAAGGAAAAAGAAGAAAAATATCAAGTAATTGCCCCATGTTAGTAAGTGGGGGAATTTGTATTACAAATCAGGCAATCTATTCATATTTGAAAATTTAACTTAAATCTGGGGTACATACTTACAATGGAGTCTTGACCTAAATATATGTACACTTAAGATAGATTAGTCAGAATGATACTAATTTTATAAAACATTGAGATAATCAAAGAGTTAATTGCTAGAGACTTTTAATAAAGATCCAGAAATAGCATTATTTCATTCCGCTAAAAGAAGATAAATAAAAATCAGCTCTAGTGATTACTAAATTTCCATGGAAACTAGAAACATATATTTACAGCAAACCTGATACTCTATAAATATCAAATTGTACCATTATCTGCAGATGTGCCAGTTCTATCAAACTTTGCCAAAATTATATAACTATAACTATTTCTAAAACAAATTACTCTGTGATGAAATGGCATGAAGTGAAAAATGAAATGTATCTATCTACCACTAATGCCTTATTTTGACAAATATGATGGTCAAAATTTAATAATTAATTCAAGGTTTAAAAATAGATTTCATCATATATTATGATATATATATATACATTTTTCTACTATATACCAAATGTTAAACTTCAATAATACACTTTGACATATGAAGATAAATATACAATGCTTCTTCGACCCTTTGCACCTATTTTAAGAATAATCACAAAACCAAACATTATGAAAGATACAATTTTCCTTAAGCATTAGTCTATTAATCATTATTTTAAGATGTAAAGATATTATATATTACAGGCAAGTTAACTATTAGTAGTTGCATTAATGAAATCTGGGACTAATAATTTTTTCTTTCATATTTGCTTGCTACATCCTTTTTTCTCTAATTTGTTAGATTCATACCTTATGTTACCTGGTGCTATAAAGAAAATCAATAGTATTTCATTCAATCAATAATTCAACAGTCCAACAAAGATTATTGTAAGAATTTTATAAAGCAATTATTGGTCTAAAATATGTAGGTAGGTATGCCATATGAATCCTGTTTTTGCCCCTTGCAATACTGATCCTATCACATCATTCATAAATACTTTTTTGTTTCATACACAATTAGCTTTATGAAATAACTAATTATTGATAAAATGTTGAATGAAATTATCTAGTATTAACTTCTCTCTATATATAATTAACATTACATTAAAATATAAAGGATTTGTTGGGTAATTATGAAAACATAGAAGTCATTGAATTAAGTTAATGGCATTAGCATTGTTTTCACTGAAATCATAAGTTCATATAACTGAACTTTTTCTATTTTATACCTTAACTTTGGAATTGCGTGTTCAGATTAATCTGCTCCAAATCATTAAACAGTTATGCCACTATTCTTGTTTAATATACAAATATTTTACCAGGCATCTCTCAGTGCAACCTTATCATTGAGTTGCTTTAAAAAACTGATACAAAATGTTTGTATCAGTTCCAACCTCTGTTGTTACCAATTTGGCAGCCAAAGCCCAGGTTATCAGCCAGTCTGATGAAAGTGGTTTCCTTAGCAACTGAAGCTGTGGAATCTCTCAGAACACCTGCTCTTCCTACTCACAATTCCTGCAGCAGAGATGTGTGCACTTGAAAACTGCTTTTCTATTTAGATTTTGTGCCTATACATTTATGTAGATTAGGACAGAGGAAGTTTGCTGAGCTGGGAAAAATATTGCAAAAGACTAAAGCATTTGCATGCTTTAGACTCATATAATTAGTTTCATCTTCCCCACTAACAAAGTATTCATCATGTATTTCCAAAGACCTTAGCAGGCAATGATCATGGCAGGATTTGGAAAACCAACTAAGGCAGTAGGTATTCTGTAAGTGCAAATGACAAAATGACAGTTCCATTGTCACCCTCAGGCTTTTTATTCATCTAACATTCATAATTCATTGGGCCCAGTAATATAAAAGGGCAATGTGCCTGACTCCTTGAGAAAATTACTGTCATATTTTAGCGTATAAATTTTTAAAATTATTCATTTTCTTGATTGTGTAAGGTCATTCTCTTTTTCTTGAAAATTTAACCCAACTTATTTAGGTACACTGTATTAAGACTCATAAAGGTATTTTAAAATTATTATTCAGGTATTTTCTTTTAGAACATGTTCTTAATAAACCTAACCTTAACTATTGCTTTAGTGTTATCATTTTAGCAATTAGCTAAGTAGTTTCCTGTCATTTAAGCACACCCCATGTTAAGGTATTTCTTAAGCCAGTGAGTAAAATATTGAATAACATTTTTTCTCAAGTATGCTTCTCTTCCTATGTAGTGACATATGTTAAAAAAATAAAAAGGCCACATAAATATGGTATTCAATTAATTTTTTGCACATTTCCATATACTGATCAATTATCTAATTATATCTCAAAAAATGTTTTCTATACACTAACATAACTATTTGATTTAATTCTCTATTATTTGCTTATCACAATCTGGTTTCCCAAGTAAGTCACTTCTTCAAAGTACTAAGCTTTACCAATGAGGTAGGTATTACAGGCAAATTGCTTTATGTGTTCAACCAAAATGAAATATGGATCTAACTAGAGGCAATAATCACTTCCGTATTAGCAAAAAGGAAAAAGATGTGTAAAAATGACTTCCAATTGTCAATCCATTTGCTTTCTCTCAAGTTTACCTCTTGAAAATATTTTGAAAAACAGATCAAATTCTTTTTAGGAGACATTTCATTATTTGACTTTTGAAATACCTATGTTATGAAAGAGATACATAGATGTGAGTTAAAGACAAATCATTGTCATATCTCCCTTTTCTTCATACATCCTTCTGGAAACTGTAGATATGCTAAAATGTGCTATAAATAGTTAAGTAGTCTTTTTTTATTTATTTTAGAAATTCTACCACTTCAAAGCATCATTGTTTTTGTATTTTGAAGCAGACACTTGAAATTTGTAGAGGAGATAAACTGACAAAACTTTGGATTTCATCCTATGATTGTACTTTCTCTCAGTAAGCACCAACATGGTTGCATTCTCCTGGGGTGCTGTTGTCTGCTCTGACAATTCTCTCCTCCACTTGCCCCTCCACCTTCTTTTTTTTTATTTTTCTATTTTTTTCCTTCTTTTTTTTAACCTAGCAATATGCATTCAAGGTTCATGTATGTATTTCTATGGCTTACTTCTTTTTATGACTGGAAAATATTACATCATAAGGAATTCCACAATTTGTTTATTTATTCATTTGTTGATGGGCACTTTGGTTGCTTTTCAATTTGATAGTAGTATCAAAAGAGCTGCTACATTCACATGCAGGTTTTTGTTTGGACAAAAGTTTAAAAATCACTTGGGTAAATACCAAGGAGCATGATTGCTAGACTACACGGTAAGATTATATTTATCTTTGTAAGAAATTGCCAAACTGTCTTCAAAAGTAGCCATAACATTTTGCAGCCGCACCACCAAGGTGACTTTTACCAATTCTTATGCTGCATCTGGATGAAACATTCTGCTTCCCAATACAAGGACATGCACAGAGTCAAATCTACTGTTATAATATGTATGATAGTATCAATTCGTCATATTCCCTTTGAACCTTCAAATCGTGTGGCAGTTAGATTCAGTTGTCAACTTGGCCAGGTGAAGGCACCTAGTTCTGTTGCTATGGACGTGAGCCAATGGTACGTGAACCTCATCTGTTGCTGATTACATCTGCAGTCAGCTAGGAGGCGTGCCTGCTGCAATGAATGACGTTTGACTTAATTGGCTGGTGCTTAAATGAGAGAGCACAATGTAGCACAGCCCAAGCAGCTGGCATATCTCATCTCAGCACTCGAGCTGGGACCTGACACTGAGTGAGAAAATTTGAACAAATCACAGGAGCTGGGAAAAAATTCTACCTATAAACAAACAGAACAGATCAAGATTTCTGAAGAAGCAACAGAGGAAAGGAAGTTTTCTCTTGAAAGTTAAGCAAAATTATACAAAAAGTACAATCTTAAAAATTGTACCACAGAACTGCCACAGCCCCTGTTTCTGTGTCTGAAAACAGAAGGAGAATAGAAACTCCTTCTTTGCCATTTTTCCATATATTCTGTCAACACCTGAGGAGAACGGAGTGTGGGAAGGAGTGATTCAGTCCTTAATTTTGGCAAGACCTGAGATCTTAGAGTCCTGCATTTGTTGGATTGTTGCACTTTAACTAGGACAGATAAATTATTGACTACAAAGGGTGTCATTGAATATGTGTTCTAGACATGGTCTTCTTTACTACCATTGCATAAGAAAAAGAAAACTTTCCCCGATAACAGCATCTATCATCTTGGTAACCATCTTTCTGTTTGCTAGCTGAGACCACACACAACCTTGCCTAGCACCTTAACAGAAAAATTATACATATTAATAGATGCATTCCTCCTTTGTTAATTAGGACCCCTACAGTTCCTGAACCCAAGATTGTGGGGAAAGGAAGTAAACAAATTTCAATGGATTCTATGGTGTCATAGTGAGAGGAGGGCCATTCTCAAACTCACCTTGATTCACACACTTGTACATTCAGATATGCTTTGGTTTAAAGCATAAAATGAAAGCACCTATGCATCTTACAACTCAGGCTATAATAGAAGCTTCAGAGAACATTCTACCTTTCCATCAGTCATCTATTTCATGGTGATGAAGCACTAGGAAAAAAACTGATGTATTTTGGGTTGTGTCCCTCACATCTTCTACTCCTAAGTACTTGTGTACTTACCTGTCTTCTCAGATTTTGGGATGGAGTTTTCCTCCTGATCTCAATTTTCTAATGGGTTTAAGAAGAGTAAGTGATTTTGGTTTGTTCATTTTTTTGCTTCTTACAATTAGGGAATGATGACTTCCAAGCTTGCTCCACGTTGGAGCTGAAACGGAAGAACTGGTACTGATTTTCAGCATCTCTGTGTTAAAGAGGCTTATCACTTATCTATGGACATCATTGGCAAGAACTACTAACATGGAAAAAGGAGGCAAGGGAAGATGGCAGCTTAGTGAGGTGTAGAATTTAGTTCATCCTCCAGAGCTGCTAATAAATAGCCAGGAACAGCACAGACCAACTGCTGGGGCTACATCAGTGACCAGACACACAGTGTACACCAGTCTGGACCAGGTGGATTGGCTGAGACCCCACAGAGAAATGTAGGTTCCTTAAGCCATGGAGGCTTGTGCCCCTCTCCTATGGGCATGGCAGGCTGGTTCCCTGAGGGGGAAGAAATGAGACTTTACTAACAGCAAGTGCTTAGCTCAACCAAGCTCCAAGTGTGGAATTAATTAACAAATTTTAACTACTTCTGAAAATAGGCCCACAACACAGAGAAACCTGGAATAAGCACTAAAGGTACTAGGAGTTTTTTGCCGCAGCAGAGAGGGGGCAGGGTTGATGATAAAACAGGAGACGTACTCCACAAATGCTGAATTGAAGAAAAAGGAAGAAAAGGAAATTATCATGTAGAAAATCCCTCACAGATTTGCCGTTCCATACCCTCTCCTTCACTTGATTCCATACAGTTTGGGCAGTTGCTCTGTGATAGTGGCCCAGATCCTTCCCAGCTCCCACTGGGGACAGCAGCCATAGAACCCCATGCATACCTAGTAGGCACATGGACCAAAGAACACAGAGTCCCAGGGTGGAGCATAAGCCTGTGAGGTTGCTGCACAGGAAAGGACACATAGGAGGAAAAGTATGCGGGGGAGAGAGAGAAAGAAAGACATGAGACATGCCATGGTAAGATTTCAGTTGGAAAATGTTGAACTCACTCAATCCAGTCTCTGTTGACTAGACCACATTAATGCAAAATGGACTTTTCTGGAGTGACCCACCTTTCTGAATTGACCCCATCTGGTTCCCTGCAGAAGGATACTTTATTTAGGAAGAAATCAGAGGCACAAAAGCCTCATAGAGAAAAAATAGTAAAAGGGGTTAAACTGAACTGCTCTAAGACAGGGGTGTCCCAGAAGTGAAAAAAGTAAGGAAAACAGGGCACTGAGTGTGGGACCCAAAATAGTGCTCATTAGAAACAGCCTGCTTACGTGGCCACCAAAAGTGCTTCCGGATCTGAAATTCCAGGTAACATGATATAGCATAGCTTACGTAATCATGATTCAGGGCCTGTTATGTAACCAGTGATGTAGCACAAATGTATCCAATCATATATCCTATGAATGATGTCACCTGTGGGCAAAATTCCAGTTTTGTGTGATTTAGTATATACGGGACTACTGCTCTGTAAGCATCAGAACAAAGGAGAATGATTAATGATGACTGCTCTACTGGTGGTTCCCCGTGCATGCTTTCAATTTGCTACTGGACCAAAGCAACCACTTCTAAAGCTGGGACCTGACACTGAGTGAGAAAATTTGAACAAATCACAGGAGCTGAGAAAAAATTCTACCTACAAACAAACAGAACAGATCAAGATTTCTGAAGAGGGAACAGAAGAAAGGAAGTTTTCTCTTGAAAGTGAAGCAATTACACAAAAAGTATACCCTTAAAAATTGTACCACAAACTGAGAGCAATAATCTGATGAGAAAAAAATAAATAAATAGTAAAAGGAAAAAAAAAGCAGTAAAATGAGAATGAAAAAAATATATTAAAGGAGAAAAAAGAGAATCTGATGAATAGCTGAGAAAATGCAATCAGTTAAACCTGGGCTATTCTAAAGGACTAGAATAAGTTGCACCAAGCATCAAAGAAGTCTTAACACAAAGTCAGTCAACAATAAAACCCTAGACAAGAGGAAGAATCTGACCTTCAGAGTTAATTCATTAAGATAATAAGATTCCTAGACATCGGCACAATGTATAAGCCATACTAAGAAACAAGAAGATATACCTCAGTCAAGGGGACAAATTAAAACTTCAGAGGACACACAGAGTTTGGGACAACTAATCAAAGAAGTTGAAACAAATTTCCTAAATTAATTCAAGAATATGAGGAAAATATACATGAAGAAATAAAGGATATTAACAAGACAATATGCAAGCATAAAGAAGAATTCAAAGGTATAAAAACAGGTATAACAGGAACTGGAATGAAAGGAACACTAGTAGAGATTTAAAACTGTCAAACCTCCCTTCAGCACAGGGAGATATGAGATTTACTTCATCCTCTAGGGAAGTGAGTAAATAGCCAGGAACTGTCTGGAACAATTCTTTGGAGAACTTCCAAGGAAAGAGGCACATTGTACACCAGCCAGGAATGATGTGAAGGGCTGGGATGAATGAATTATAGCGCAGAATTATAAGTAAATTTTTCCATGCTGTTGAGGGTGGTGCCCTTCCCCACTGGTATAGCAGACCAACTCAGAGTGTCTCCCCAGTGGGAAGCAGAAGAGCTCTTTAATAGGAGCAAAGGAAGTAGAGCTTACACATGCTCAACTTGCAGATTTGATGAACAAATTTGGACTGCTGATAACAGCTCCAAGCACAACTAAATCTACAATGCAAACAAGAAATAAACTGAGAAATATGTGTCAGCACCACTCTTAGCAAGGTGAAGATGGGGTGGCTTCTGGAGTTGGATGAGATCAGAATACTGGAAAAGGAGTAAATAGAACTGGGGATTAACTCTGACTCTTGATTGGTGAATACAGGGGGCTGGAGATTGGCTCTGAGAAAAGATATTTTTCTTTTCTTTTCTTTTCTTTTTTTTATAGACTAATTAAAGAGGACAGCAGGAATTCCCCATTTTCAGCCCTGCTCCAGACAGTGCAGAAGTAGGGATAACTGAAAGACAAATTTTTTATCAGGGAGAGGAGATAGGTCCTTATAGGGTGTATCTTCCCCAAGAAACAGGGAGCACAAGTTGTGACACTAGGACAATTTAGACCCCATGGGCTTGGCTACCAGCAGCAGTTTCAGACTAGAAAAAGTTGAGCCCAGCCTGTCTCAAACATTTTTTCAGGAGGGAGGGAAAGGGCACTCCTTAAGAGTCCTGTAACTTTTCCAACCTGTAAGGAACAGGAGGATGAAAAGCAGCTCTTCCCACTCCCAAACAAGGAGAGGGAGGCAAAACATGTTACAGATAGTGACTGCTATTTTGAGAATTCTGACCCCAGGAGCTGGAAAATGAAACAATTTAAGCCCACATTCAGGCTCAGCCTCTGTCTCAACCAAGCCCCTGGCAGAGATGGGATCTGCTGAGAAGTAAAAGCACAGTGCCACTTTAGGTGTGTGGAAGCAGCAGGCTGATCATCACCATCTGCTGGGCAGGATGCAAAAATCACAGAATTAGGATCCTTTACAGGAAAGACTGTCACCCTTCTGGGTCTCATCCCTAAGGAGTTATGATACTGAATACATCACCTTCCTGAGCCCTGAGACTGTCTTGTCTGGGGAAGCATGATTGGAGTCATTCTATCTAGGGGGACCCTCTATCCAGAGCCAGCCCTCTAAGAAAATATCACTACAGGTCATGAAAGGAGTATTAAAAACATATAGAGGAAAACATAAAACAAAGCAAACAGCAGATCAACATTCCCTGAGGGGGAAGGGGAATGAGAAAACTTTTTCCTTGGGGTGAAACAACTGCATGAAAAAGGTCAATCTCAAAAAAATTCTATATAAAAGGACAAAAATCAGAAAAATCATGACTAAAAAATTCTAATTAGTTTAACAGAAGCTATGCAAAAGGTCTAGAATAAGTTGAAGTGAACGTCAAAGAACAGTTAGAGAACAAAGCAAACCAACAAGAAAACCCTAGGCAAAAAGAACAAAATGCCCTCCAGAATAAATTAATCAAGAAAATTGTATTACTAGATATTAGCGAAAAATCATGAGTCATACAAGGAAGCAAGTAGATATAGCACACTCAGAGTGACAAGCTAAAACTTCAGATGAGATAGGAGTTGAAACAGCCAATTAAAGATGTTCAAACAAATCTTCTAAGTCAAATCAGTGAGTTGAAGGAAAATGTGGCAAAAAAGAAGTACGTAAAGAAGTCATTAGGTGACCATAGAGAAATTGGAAACTTACTAAAAAAAAAAGAAGACAAGACTTATGGGAAAGAAAAGCACAATAAAAGAGGTGAAAAATGCAATGGAGGCATACAAAGGCAGATTTGAAAAGACAGAAGAAAGGGTTACTGAACTCAAGAACAAGTTATCTGAACTCCTAGACTCAATAGAACAGAAAGAGAAAATAGTGGAAAAATGCAAGCAGCATCTCAGGAAATTGATTGACAACACTGAAGCGTGTGAATATGTGTTATGGGGTCCCAGAAGGAGAATAGAAGGGAAAAATGAAAGAAAGAATAATTGAGGAAATAATCACTAAACATTTCCCAATTGTTATGAAACACATAAAAATATAGGTTCAAGGAGCACAGCATACTCCAAAGAGTGTAGATCCAAATAGACCTACAGCAGGATACTTACTAATCAGATAGGCAAATGCCAAAGACAAAGAGAGAATTCTGAAAGCAGCAAGAGAAAGCAATCCATCATGGGAAGCAATCCATACAGGGGAAGCTCACTAAGACTATGTGCAGATTTCTCAGCAGAAACCATGGAATCAAGAAAGCAGTGGTATGATACATTTAAGTTACAGAATAAGAAAAACTGCCACCCAAGAATTCTAAATCCAACAAAACTGTCCATAAAAAATGAGGACACTTGAGACACTTTCAGACAGACACTTGAGAGAATTTGTGTGCAAGAGAACTGTTCTAAAAGAAATACTAAAGGGAACACTACAGGGAGATAAGAAAAGAAATGAGGGTGATTAAATGTACAAAGGTAAATTTTACATGAGGGAGAACAAATTAATGTCAACAAGGTGTTGAAAATGTGATGGTATATTTACAAAATAAAATCAATGCAATCTACAGTCTGTAGTTAACAGTAACATTGTACTATGCTTCCAATAATTGTAACAAAGGCAATATACCAAAGCTAAATATCAATAAGAGGGAGATATAAAGTATGGTTATGCTTTATATCTTGAGATTGTTGTTGTTCAGCTATGAAAGTCAGCATTACCTTACACAGCAACCAAGAAATTGAAAATAAGATCAGTCTTCAATTAGAGATTTAAATGAAACTTAACTGCTTAGGACCAAGATAAATCAGAATACAGGAGAAAGGATGATATTGTCTGTACTTTAAAACTTACTTCTTGTGAGACCAAAGAAAGAGATGTTTATTTTTCCCAAGACAAATTTTCTGTAGCATACTATCTAATTTAACTAGTCAGTTTATTTAAAAACTTAATTACATGGTGCCTACAATAGGAAATGAAATTTGTTATTCTTTACAGGTTATTGTAATACCATGATGCATTCCAGAGTATCTTGGGCAGAAAATCCAAAAAAAAAAGTATTTGCAAAGTCCCTTGAGGGACTAGAGAGAAACAATGTGGAACTACTAAACATCCCCACCCGGGGAATTTCTGATATTCTCTCAAACATTAGAGACTCCTAATTTAATAAGCCAAGCCTTAGATCTTGAGGCTTGTCTGTGTGAAATTTGTTCCTGTAATTATAAAGCTAAGCCTACTTATGATTATGCCTAACTATTACTCACAGAAAACCTCTTTTGTTGCTCAGAAGTGGCTTCTCTTTAAGCAAAACTCTGCAAAACTCACACCCTCCACGGTTTGTGCAATATAAGTCCCAGGAGTGTAAGTATCCCTGGCAATGTGGGACATAATTCCCAGGGATGAGCCTGGCCTTGCCCTCATGGGCTTGACAATGCCTTCTTGGCCAAAAGGAAGAAGACAAATGAAACAAAATAAAGTTTTGGTTGCTAAAAGATTTCAGATAGAGTTGGAAGATCATTCTGGAGGTTACTCTTATGTAAGCTTCGGCCAGACATTGCAAATTGCCAAAATATTCTAGGCCACAACCAATGATCTTCTTGAAAATCCTAAAGACTACATCTAAGACTCCGATGGAGGGTCTGGATGAACTCCACAGGAGAGGCTCACCAGCCGAAGCAGGAATGAAACCTGTCTCCTCTGAGTTCTCCTTAAAAGGCTCCCCATGATTAGATTTAGCATCACTAATTGCAGAAGACACTCCCCTTTGGCAGATTACAAAAGGAATCAGCTGTGGATGCAGCTGACGTGATCATGACCTAATCCTATGAAATGTCCTCATTGCAACAGACAGGCCAGTGCTTGCCCAATCAGATAAACAGGTACCACAACTTGGCCAAGTTGACACGTGTCCCTAACCATGACAGAGTTGTATGGGAATCCTGTATTTTATTCATGCTTGTTCTGTCAACCTACAGGTTTTATAATAAAATTAAAAACAATACATTAGAAGCCTACCACAGCAAATTTGAACAGGCAGAAGAATCAGTGAATATTCATGGAATATATCATGGTATTACAATAACCTGTAAAGAATAACAGAATTTCATTTCCTGTTGTAGGCATCATGTAATTAGGTTTTTAAATAAATAGGAGATAGGGTAATTGAATTCATACAGTTAGAAGAAGAGTTAGAGGAAAGTATAGAAAAAATTAAATGGTATCTCAAGGATATGAGTGATAGCATGAAATATATAAACATATGTGTCGTGGGTGTCCCAGAAGGAGAATAGAAGGGAAAAGGGGCTGAAATAATATTTGAGAAAATAATGCCCTAAATTGTCCCAACTCTTATGAAAGACATTAGAAGGCAGTGGTATGATATCTTTAAGGTACCAAAAAAAAAGAACAGAAACACAACATACTACAAACAGAATAAATCATAATAGACTTACTCTGAGACACATAGCAATCAAAATGTCAAATGCCAAAAATAAAGAGAGAATTTTGAAAGCAGCAAAAGAAAAGCAGTTTGTCACATGCAAGGGATCCTGTCTAAAACTAAGTACTAATTCCTCTTCAAAAACCATGGAGATGGGCAGGCCACAGTGACTCGGCAGGGAGAATTCTCGCCTGCCATGCTGGAGATCCGAGTTCGATTCCCGGTGCCTGCCTGTGGGGGAGGGGGGAAAATGGAGGCCTGAAAGCATTGGAATCATACAGTTAGGTACTGACACTGAAAAATTCTTTATCTGCTATGATTGTCCTTCAAAAATGAGGGAGAGTTTAAACTATCCACAACGTTTAATATTGTGCAATGGTTTCTTAGATGTTACAATGAAAGCACAGCATCAAAAGAAAAATTAGATAAATAGGATTTCCTCAAATTTAAAAATTTTCAAACATGAAAAGACTTTATCATGACAATGAATAGACAAATACTCAGTGGTAAAAATATTTGGGAACCACATATCTGATAGAGGTTTAATATCCAGAATATATAGAGAAATCCTACAAATCAACAATTAAAAGGCAAACGACTAAGGTGGTGCTATGGTGGCTCAGTGGCAGATTTCTCACCTGCCATACTGGAGACCTGGGTTCGATTTCCAGTGCCTGCCCATGTTAAAAAAAAAGAAAAAAAAGGCAACTCAATTATAAGATGGGCAAAGGACTGGAATATACATTTCTCCAAAGAGAATATACAAGTGGCTAAAAATCAAATAAAAAAATGACCAGCATCACTAGCTATTAGGGAAATGCAAATAAAAACAACAATAAGATATCATTTCACACCTACTAGAATGGCTACTATTAAAAAAATAAAAAACTACAAGAGTTAAAGAGGATGTAGAGAAATAGAACATTCATACTTTGCTGGGTGGGAGAGGAGGATGTACAAGGACTGAAGCCACTGCAAAAAAAAGAAAGTCTGGCAGTTCCTCTGGAAACAGAGTGTAGAATTACCAAATAACCCAGTAGTCTCAAAACTAGATATATACTGAGAGGAACTGAAAGCAGAGGCTCAAACAGATATTTGCACACAAACGTTCATAGCAGTATTATTCACAGTTGCTAAAAGATGGAAGTAAACCAAGTGTCCATAGGCTGGCAAATAGATAAAAAGTGGTAGATCCATGCAATGGAATATTATTCAGCCATGAAAAGGAATGAAGTCCTGATGCATGTGACAACATGGACGAATCTTGAGAACATTGTGCAGAGTGAAATTAATATGAAACAAAAGGACATGTTAGTGTATAATCTCACTGAAGTGAGCTAGTTGTGATAAGTAAACATGTAGAGTTAAAATCAAGAATATAAATCATCATGCAATAAAGTGGAGTAAGAGAATGGGGAGTTGATGACTAATCTGTACAGAATTTCTATTTAGATTGATTGCAAAGGTTTGGAAATGGATGGTGGTGATGGTCGCACACTATTATATGTAATTTACAACACTGAATTATATAAGTGAGTGAGATTGAAAGGGGACACTTTAGGTCATATATGTACTATAATAAAAAGTAAAAAGTTAAAGCATAGGAAAGTATGAGTCAGTGAACCTTGTTTAGTGATGGATTATAGTTTATTTCACAAGAATAAGAATGTTATTTCATGAATTATAACAAATGTATAACACTAATGCAAGTTGTTAATAATAAGGTGATATCTGGAAAAAGTACACCTCATGTAAACTATGGATTGTAGTTCATAGTACTATTTTAATATTTTTTCATCAATTGTAATAAAGGTAACTAATGTTTAAAAAGTTAGAAAAATACCAAGAAAAAAGTTCTATCATCAATTGTAATAAATATTCCACACCAGTGAAAGGTGTCTGCAGTGGGGTAGTATATGGGAATCCTATATTTTATGATTGCTTCATCTATAAACCCACGTTCTCTAATAACGAAATTTAAACATAAAAACAACACAGAATGGTCCTTGGCACAAGAACACAGATATAGACCAATGGAATAAAATTGAAAGTTAAGAAATAAACTCTCATATCAATGGTAATTGGCTTTTTAAGAAACGTTTTTTTTTATTGTGAAATATAACATATATACTAAGAAAAGAAAGAAAAAGCAATAAGTTTCAAAGTTCACTTCAACAAGTAGTTACAGAACAGACTCAGAAATGAGTTACCATTTTAATATTTAAGATTTTTAAATATTAAAAATCTTAATATTTAAAAGAGTCTGTTTTGAGTTACCATTCTAATATTTAAGATTTTTCCTTCTAACTGCTCCAAAACAACGGTGGTATAAGAAATATCCATATAGTGATTCAGTAGTCATACTTGTCTGTTAAATCATATTTTCTCTATTATAGCCACCCCCCCCCCTTTATTTTTTATCCTTCTCCCAATCTATAGGGACCTTTAGGCAATGCCTGTTCTGACTTTTTTATGTTGAGAAAGGGTGACACTAAAGGATAGGGGAATGCAATTTGTTCTTAATCCTGGAGATGCTAGTCCCTCTAGGTTTCAGGATTTATCTGGTTTAGGAATTCTCTGGAAATTATAGGTTCCAAGAAAGCAAACAGTGCATGAAGTTTTATAGAGTCTCAGTTCAAGGACTAGGTATTCTTAAGTGTGATATTCGTTACACTCTAGCAAACCACGGCAATTAGTACTGTTTAACTGAAGCTTGCATAAGAGTAGCTTCCAAAATTGCCTCTTGACTCTATTTGAGCTCTCTTAGTCTGTGATGCCTTATTTTATTATAGTTCTTTTCCCCACTTTGGTCATGAAGGCATTGTTGATCCAGGGCCAGACTCCGTAATGCTAGGGCCAGACTCATCCTTGGGAATCATGCCCGACATTGTCAGGGAGCTATTCACTCCCAAAGTCATGACCCACATACATGGTGAAGGTAAAGACTTTCCTAGTGGAGCTGGGCTTAGAGAGAATGAGGCCACATTTATGCAACAAAAGAGGTTTCCCTGGAAGTAACTATTAAGCTTCATTATGGGTTGTTAGCTTCTCCAGTACAGAAATAAGTTTCATAAGGGCAACATTCAAAATCAAGAGTTTGACCTATGTGGGGGGGAGTCCAATGGTTGAGAAAACCCAGGAGTTCTGAGATGGGAAAGTTCAATAGTTTAATTTTTCTCCCTTTGGATCTCCAAAGGACTCTACCAATACTTTTTAATTATCAGACCACCATAGTCTGAAATGTATTTAGGAATTAAATTAAGATAAACAGAATTATAAGGCCTTGTTCCCATTCTGGCCTCCAGGGGTTTGGGTTATTTAAATGAGCTATCCAGACAGGTTAGATTGTGTGTTATAGAAAATTTAGGTTTTAGATATAAAAAATTTCTCTGCCTTTGGTCTCATACTATAGATGAAGATCTAAAGTACAAAAACGGATATCCTTTATCCTGTGTTCTGATTTATCTTAGTCCCAGCCAGATTGACTTCATTTTTATCTCTAGTTGAGGTCTTATCTCTTTTTCAGTAACTATAACTGTTATTGTATATAGATATGCTAGCTTTCAGGACTGCAGCAGTTCCATTTTCAGAACTGACTTAACGTTCCAGGGAAATATCTCCTGATACACATATAGCTAAGTGTCTCAGAATCTAGAAATACACTTACAACTTCAGATTAAGTATGGCTCTAAAAGGGCTTACAATCTAGGCTCCAATTTTCTTATAAATATTTTCTGAAAGAGACCTTAGCATATTTATTCTTCTGTTTCTGACTTATTTTGCAAAACGTTGTCCCCAACGTTTATTCAGATCATAGGGTATCTCTGAACATCCTTCCTTTTTGTAGCCACACTGTATACCATCATATAAGTGTATCAGAATCCACCATTCTGCTTCTCAGTCATGTTAATCTTTGGCTCCCTCCATCTATTGGGAATCAATGATAATGCACAAAATAAACAAACCATGGCTTACAGTCTTTTCACTTCGTTTTGCAATCAAGAAGCACTCTCAGTTTTAGACAATTTTTTCGATCCATAGAAGAAAAAAACCGACAAGCACAGCTTAATTAAATATCAATCAATACTACTCATCACCTGTCCTTATCCACCCCCCTCAATTATTTGCCCCCGGTAGTGCTATGGTATTGTTGATGCTTCCTGTTAACTATTGGCCATTGCATGCATTTTTTATTTTCCCCCGTACCCCTTTACTATTGACTCTTTGTTTAATATCAAACCTTTTAAATAGTTAATGTGAGAACTTATAATTGTAGATTTAATCGATGGGATGCATAACATGTTACATCCCTTTCCAAGCATATTCAGCTTCAATATATCAATGTTGCTTTTTAACCCCACTAATTAGTTACCAGACCTTTTATCCATTCCCTTGCAATTTAAGTTCAATTTCATTGGGTAGCCTGTCCCCCATCTCTAGCTTCTATGCACCTCTAGTCTGCTATATTCTACAGTGTAACCCTGAGATTACCTTTATCAGAATCATAATAGCAAATTCATATATTAATTGCTCTTTGTGCTTAACTTATTTCACTCAGCATTATGTCCTCAAAGTTCATTCATGTTGACATATGCTTCAGGATCTCATTTCATCTTAATGCTGTATAATATTCTATTGTATGTGTATACCACATTTTGTTTATCCACTCCTCTGTTTATGAGTACTTGGGTTGTTTCCTTCTTTTGGCAACTGTGAATAGTGTTACTATGAACATCAGTGTGCAAATGTCTTTTTGTGTCACTACTTTCAGTTTGTATGGGCAAATATACTGAATATTGGTATTGCCAGGTCATAAAGTAACTAAATATTTACTTTTCTGAAGAATTGCCAAACTTTTTTCTACAGTGGCTGCACCATTATACACTCCCACCAACAGCGAATAGTTGTTCCAATTTCTCCATATCCTCTCCAACATTTTTAGTTTTCTGTCAGTTTAATAGAAACCATTCTTATAAGTGTGAGGTGATAGCTCACTGTCATCTTAATTTACATCTTTCTTATAGCTAATGAAAATGAGTATCTCTTCATGTGCTTTTTAGCCATTTGTATTTCCTCTTCAGAACAGTGTCTGTTCATATGCTCTGCCCATTTTATGACTGGGTTTTTGTTCTTTTGTTGTTGAGCAATATAATTTCTTTTTGTACACTGATCTTAAGCCTTTGTCCAATATGTGGGTCCAAAAATTTTTCTCACATTGTGTTGACTGCTGCTTCTTCACCTTTTTGACCAAGTCCTTTGAGATGCAGATGCTCTTGATCTTAAGGAACTCCCATTTACTTATTTTTTCTTTCACTGCTTGTGCTTTCGGTGTGCAGTTTAAAAGAAGCTATATTCTATCACTAGATCTTGAAGATGTTTCCATACATTTCTTCTAGAAGTTTTATGGTACTGGCTTTTACATTTCCATCTTTAATCCATTTCAAATTATTTTTTGTATAGGGTATAAGTTAGGGAATCTCTTTCATTCTTTCAGCTATTGATAGCCAATTCTCACCTGTCTACTTATTGAAAAGAATATTCTGTCCCAGTTCACTGGATTTCCAGGACTTATCAAAGATCAATTTTCCATAAAATTGGACAATTCTATTGGTTGATACAATTCCATTGGTTGATACCTTTATCTCTCTGCCAGTACCATGCTGTTTTGCCCACTGTGGCTTTATAGTGAGCTTTAAAGTTAGGAAGTATAAGGCATTCCACTTTGCTCTTCATTTTTAGGGTATCTTTAGCTGTTCTGGGTCTCTTTCCCTTCCAAATACACTTGGCATATAGCTTTTCCAATTTTTCAAAGTAGGCTGCTGGGATTTTATTGGTATTGAATTGACTCTGTAGATCAGTTTGTGTAGAACTGATATCTTAACAACATTCAACTTTACTATCCATGAGCACGGAATGCCTTTCCATCTATTGAAGTCATTTTTTATTTCTTTTAGTAAGGTTTTGTAGTTTTCCATGTACAAATACTTGGCATCCCTAGTTAGGTTTATGCCTAGATACCTGATTCTTTTAGTTGCTGTTTTGAATGGAATTTTTCCTAAATTTTCTCCTTAGATAGGTCATTATGGTCTAAGAAACATTACTGATTTTTGTACACTAATATTTTATCTTGCCACTTTTTAAATTTATCTGTTAGCTCAAGTAGCTTTGTCATAAATTTCTCAATGTTTTCCTAGTATGGGATCATGTCTTCTACATATAATGAAAGTTTTACTTCTTCCTTTGCTATTTGGATGCCTTTTATTTCTTTCTCCTTTCTAATTCCTCCAGCTAGGACTTCTAGGACAATGTTGAATAATAGTGGTGACAGAGGGCATCCATGTCTCATTCCCCATTTTAGGGGGAATGCTTTCAATCTCTCACCATTAAGTATGATTCTGACCATAGGTTTTTCATATATGCCCTTTTTGATATTGAGAATGTTTCCTTCAATTCCTACCTTTTGAAGTGTTTTTATCAGGAAAGAATGCTGAATTTTGTCAAGTGCTTTTTCAGCATCAATTGATGTGATCATGTGATTTTTCCTCTTTCAATTTATTCATGTGCTGTATTATATTGATTAATTCTCTTGTGTTGAACAACCCTTGCATTCCTGATATAAAGACCACTTGTTGATGATATATAATCATTTTGAAGTTTCATTACATTTGATTTACTTGTATTTTGTTGAAAATTTTTGCATCTATGTTCACTAGGGAGATTGGTCTGAAATTTTCCTTTCTCGTAGTGTCTTTATCTGGTTTTGTATCAGAGTGATATTAGCATCATAAAATGATTTAGGTAGCAGTACAGTTTTCCTAAATATTTTGAAAGTGTTTGAGCAGGCTTGGTGTTCATTCTTTTTGGAATGTTAGATTAAAACTTGCCTGTAAACCCCTCTCATCCTGGTTTTTTCTTTGTGGGAAGATTTTTGATGATTGATCGAATCTCTGTAATTAGTTTATAATTGGTTTGTTTGGTCGCTGCAAGGTAGTTTGTTTGTCTCTAGGAATTTGTCCATTTCATTTAAGTTGTGTAGTCTGTTGGCATATAGTTATAGTATTGTCTTATGATTTTTCAAAAGTTTCTTCATGATCCATTCTAATAACCCTCTCACTTCTGATTTTGTTTATTTGCATCCACCTTCTCTCTCTCTCTCTCTCTCTCTCTCTCTCTCTCTCTCTCTCTCTCTCTCTCTCTCTCTCTCTCTCTCTCTCTCTCGCTCTCATTCTCTCTCTTATTTTTTTGGCCAATCTTCCTAGGAGAAAATCAGTTTTAGTGATTTTCTCAAAGAACCAACTTTTGCTTTTTCTGATTCTTTAATTTTTTTTTTATACTTCATTTTTATTATTTTTGCTCTAATCGTGTTATCTCCCTTCATTATTTGCTTTTGGGTTTGTTTGCTGTTCTTTCTCTAATTTCTCCAGGTGAACAGTTAAATTCTCAATTTTTTCTCATTCTTGTTTTTTTTAACAAAAGCATTTAGGCCAATAAATTTCCCTCTCAGGACTGCTTTGCCACATGCATGAGTTCTGCTATGGTGTATATTCATTATCATTAGTCTCCAGATATTTGCCAATTTCTCTAGGAATTTCTTCTTTGATCCACTGATTGTTTAAAAGTGTGTTGTTCTGTCTCCATATATTTGTGAAAGCTCTTGTTCTTTGGGGATTAATTTCCAGCTTCATTCTGTTGTTGTCAGAGAAAGTGCATTGGATAATTTCAATCTCATTACATTTATAAGGTCTTATTTTTTGTCCTAGCATATGATCTATCCAGGAGAATGGTCCATGTGCACAAGAATAGAATGTATATCCTGATGTTTCAGGGTGTAATAATCTATATATGTCTACTTGGTCTAATTCACTTATCACATCGTTTAGGTTCTCTGTTTTCTTGTTGAACCTATGCCTGGTTGTCCTATCTATAATGGAGTGTGGTGTGTTGAATTTTCTCACTACTGTTGTTGAAACATCTATAGCTCCGTTCAGTTTTACCAATGTTTGCTCATGGACTTTGGCACTCCTTGGTTTGGAGTATAAACATTTATGATTGTTATTTCCTCTTGGTGAATTGTCCCTTTATTAATATGTAATGTCCTTTATCTTGTCTTTACATTTAAAGACTATTTTATCTGATATTAATATAGCTACTACTGATTTCTATTGGTTACAGCTTGCATAGAACATCTATTTCCATCTTTTCACTTTCAATCTAATTATGTCTTTGAGTCTAAGATGCATCTCTTTTAAATAGCATGTAGATGGATTATAGTTTTTCAGCCATTGTGCCAATCTGCACTTTTAATTGATGATTTTAATTCATTAATATTCAAATTTATTACTGTAAAAGCAGTTCTTAAACCTTCCATCTTATCCTTTAGTTTTTATTTGCAGATTTATATATTCCTTCACTTCTCTTTCTCTTTTCCTTTGAATTATTCTTATTGATACTTTTCTATTCTGTGCCCCCTTCAGACATCCCTTTCCTGTCTTTTTTTGTTTTTTCAGCTTACAAGACTTTCTTTAGTATTTCTTGTAGGGCATGTTTCTTGTTGACTGGTTATTTCAGCTTCTGTGTTTGAAGATTTAAATCTATCCCTCGATTTTGAAGTACAACTTGGCTGGAAGCTTTTCTCATTTATGATCTTAAACATATCACACCACTGCCTTCTTGCCTCTATGGTGTCTGTTAAGTAGTCTGAACTCAGACACACTTGTTTTCCCTTTTATGTACTAGATTGTTTTTCTTGTACCTCTTTCAGAACTTTCTGCTTCTCTTCAACAATTAACAATTTGTTTAGTGTGTGTTTTGGTGTGGGCCTATTTGAATGTATTTTATTTGTGGTCCATTAGGCCTTTTGATTTGCAAATGTATATCTTTTGTGAGGGTTGGGATGTTTTCTTCAATTATTTCTTCAACTAACCTGCCCACCCTTTCATTCTTTTTTCTCTTTCTGGGAGACCATGAGTTTTATATTTGTATGCCTTTTGTTGTCCACTATTTCCCTAAAGTCCTATTCCATTTTTCCCATCTTTCTTGCCAATTTTTCTTATGCGTGCTCTAGTTCAATTGTTCTTGCTTCTAGCTCACTTACTCTTCCTATTGCTTTTTTGAATCTGCTAATGTACATCTCTTGCATATTTCTAATTTGGTCTAGTGTATCTTCCACCTCTGGGAGATCTCTCATTTTTCTATTTAATTTTTTGAATTCTTCTTTATGCTTTTGTAGTACCTTCCTAATATCCTTAATTTTTTATAAATATCCTTGCGTAATTGTGCTGTATTCTGTGTCCCATCCAGTGATTTGATTTGGTCTTTTAGCTGTACCATTTTGCTTGGCTCTTCAAATGCTTCATGATTTTCTGCTGCGTTCAGGGCATTGAAGTATCTTAATAAGATCATTTTTCAAGTTGGTTTCTTTCACTCATCTAAAGTTTTTATTTACTAGGTTTTGTGTTGAAATTTTCCTTTTGCACTTAGTTTGACAGTAATTCCCTCCAAAACTAGACCTGGTCTCATGTGCAGATATCAATTCTATTTGAGAGTCTATTAAAAGTTAAGCAGTGGTGCACAGGTATTTCTGTGGCAGAGCACCCACCTGCTACATAGGATACCAGGCTTAACTCTCAGTACGTGCACCTCCCCCCAATTAAGTAAATAATAATAAAAGAAAATAAAACACACTTCAGCAGTAGTAGACCCCAAAGTTAGAAGGAAAAACCCTAAGATATATTGGGAATGAACCCAGAAAGGTTCCCAAAGAAGGGAGAGAAAATAGAAAATAAAATAATGCAAAAAAATGAGAAATAAAAAAATCTATAAAATATAAATATAAAGATACACAATTGAACATACTATTAATCATAAAAATATAGAGGACAATGCAATGATAGCTCATTGGCAGAACTCCTGCCTGCTATGCTGGAGATCCAGGTTTGATTCCCGGAGGCTGTCCATGCCAAAAACATGTGTGTGTATATATATATTTAAAATGAAACCTAGGCTTTTATTTTGCCTAAATGCACTTACTGCTTCTTCCCAGAAGGTGGCACTCCCAAGGCACCACCTGCCCTCAGGCCCTCCTTTCCCCAGTGGCAGTGGCTTGCTGGCAAGATTGCCTGTGTAGCAGGGTGTCTGTTCCTGGTCCATGGTGGCAGGGTGGCCTGTCCCAGCACGTGGGACAGGGGACCTGATTAACAGTGCCTGGCACTCAGTGGACGTGCCACTCACCATGCCTGATGGGATGACCACTCATGACACCTGGCCAGGGGTGTGGTCATTCATGGTGGATGTCTAGGTTCACCTCTGGACTGGCCACAGGCTCTGCCAGCTGCTCCTGTAGTCTTCCCCAGCCTGTAGCTGGGGCAGACTGGAGTAAGAGATGGTCAGCTCCCTCACATCTGCACTTCCCTGCATGCCACCACCTGCAGTGAGGGCTATGGCTGATGGGACCCACAGTGCTGTGCTGGTCCTGATCTCCCCCTGCCCTCCCCAGGAAATATTAGAGAGCTTTTCAATCACTCACCCGCTAGGCCTGCAGTCTCAGTCATCCCTTCCCCATCCCTGCCCTGTCCTATTGAGTAGGGGTGACTCCAATCCACCCTAGTATACCATCTTCTCAGAACACCCAGTTAGCTTCTGATTAAGGTTATAGGCTTGCTCAATGGGAAGATAAAATCTCTTCAACAAACGGTTCTGGGAGAAGTGGTTATCCATATACAAAAATCAACTCAAAGTAGATCACAGTTTTACATATAAGAAACAAAAGTATAAAACTCCTAGGAATAAATACAGGGAAATATCTTCAGAACCATGTGTTGGGAAATGATTTCTTAGACTTTAAAAAAAAAAAAAAGCAAAAACCAGATAAATGGAACAGCATTAAAATATAAAAGTTTAGTGTGTTACACACTGATATTTTAAGAAAGAATCTGTACATATTTGAAAAGAAATGGAACAAAACATGCTACAAAGGGAAGATTGAAAATCTCATTTTGTGGGGTGATAAATAATAAATGGAATCCCAGATATGGAGGTAAGGATTGAGAATTGATTCCAGTGTACAGGAGCTTGCTTTCTAGAATTTTCTTGCCAAGAAAGAATGAAGATTATAAGGGAATTGTTTCATATTGCATTGAATTTCTCTCAATTTTATGTGAAACCTTACTAAAACATTTAAAATTCATAAACACAGAGGCACACACACACATTGTAAGCAAAAATCTTAAGAATTTATACTTTTATCTCTTTATCCCCTTTTATCTCTAAAGCTTAGAAATTTTAGGAAACATTCTGTATTATAATGATTAAGAATGTGTTATTTTGGAGTTGACTTTTTTTTTCCTACTTGTACTATTTACTTGAAAATTATTTAAATTTTTTCCTAAATTGAAAATTTAAAAAAATCAAACTTTGTGACCTAGACTACCTTTCTAAGGAGTCCATAATGCTTTCAAAATGCAAATGAAAATTACATAACTTATGTGATTTTAAAACAGAGAATAAATACCAGCACTCTTTTTTCTTTTGTAGGAAATTATAGGTGCTTTCATTTAATCGAATTGATGGATATGCTTCAGCCTTCTGTGAAGATAGACACTCCCAGCTGAAAAAAAGAGTCCTGAATCCATATGTAATTTTGATTTACATTGAAACTTAACAGTGGCACTTTAAATATGCAACCTGATATCTAATCTCATTTATTTAAGGGCTGTGAAAGAAAAGTAAATCATTCTCTTTAGATGAAAAGATTACATGATAATTAAACAATGTTCCGTATGATGGAACATTATTTCAGCAAATTTTCAAAGTGAACTTTCCAAGTGATCTTCACAACTCAGAAAGTGTTTCAGACAAAATGATGAGTGCATTGGTTACAATCATTGAATTACACATTTCTGCATTTTTTTCCAGTATATTTCTATTACAGATTAAAAAATAAGATCTTTCCTGTCTTGCCATAATTCAGGCTAAACTCCATGTTTGAGCACAAAAAATGTTTAATATTGCATATTCCAAAATTAAAGATCCACAGGAACTGAGGCCATGGTGTCCCCACAGGGCCTAGTAGGATGCATACATAATAAATGGTTAAAGAAAAAAATTAACTTCTGGCAAATAAAAAACTGGCCTGAAGAAACCTAGAGTGACATTATTAGTAATAGGTAGGTGAAAATCAGGAAAGTTTGTAAGAGAGAACTTCCAAGTTTCCATTTTGATGATATCCTATATTCTTACATACCATCATTACTGCCCATTTCTGTAAATGATCTGAAGAAGTAGAAGATTAAGCAAATAAAGTAAAAGTAAACTAAAATCACCTACAGGAAATTGAATACCTCTCCAATCAAACCTCTCTCCACCTCTGGCACTTAATATTGGGTACAGCATAAATAATAGTTAAATACCCCACTTCCTGGGAAGGAATGTGTAATGTTATTCTTTCTCTGTTTCAGCTGACCCGGAGGAATCTATATGAAGTTACTATCCAGGCTGCTTTAATGCTGACATATATTACGAAGTCCTGAGATGAGCCTGGGGTGAGAACATAGGTGGTGAGCTTCTTGAACTTTTTGTGCAATGTCTACCTGCCTAGTAGTTAACACAACTTAAATCTTCTCGTCTAGGCAAGAAATTTACTCAATATCACCTGTACTGTCCTTTATGATAGAAATGAACCCCCTTTTCTCTTTTCCCCCAAATACATATGACATCTTTGTAGTACCAGACTTGATGTCTGCATCATGACCGCCTTTTTAACCAATCTGGTTCACATTAGTTATGATTTCTGAATTATAGTGAAATATATAATAAATTAAGTGAATTGATAAGCATCTTGGATAAAAGTAGTCTCTAAAATATAGCACCTTTCCAGATGTGTCTCAGAATATGTATTATTTTTAGGGCTGCTATTGGTATTCTCCTGTTATTGTTAATTATTATGGCATCAGAAATAAAAGTGTTTGAGGCAATTTTAATGAAATGTTGAACACCTCCTTTATTTCAAAGGCCTGGAATGTGCGAACTTAGGGCAATGAATTCAATGGAGTGTTTTATTAAGTGAATATGTACCAGAAAGATTTACTGGACCAACATAAATAACCAAGACCTCCCAAAGACAAAAAGTCATAGGACAAACAAAAATGAATATGTGAGAAGTCCCCCAATCTCTGCATAAGGCTCAACTATGGAAATGATCATTGTGAAATTAATCCTCCCATCTGGCATCAAGAAGTAGAACACTAGAGCATTAAACACTGTGTTAGAATACCCTATCAGTTCTTGCAATCACACTTTTAAATCATACCAGGATTTTTTAAAAGATCTAACCATGTTCCTTGATACCAACTTCAGGATAAATGCAACAACACAACACGACATAACAAGACACATAAACAACAAAACAAATAGGCAATTGAAAACAAGATATTGGGCTGTGAATGAAACCAGCCATTTATGAAAGGATTACTAAAAGCTCATTTCTAACATAGATATGATTTCTGACCTTATGAAGTCTCATAACTCTATTGTGAGTTAGCTAGCATTATGCTAGCTTTAGGATCAAAGTTTATAAAAAGGAGATATTTCTATTTTTACTCATGTACTCCAAAAATGCTCCTCTGCTTTAAGGGGCAGTATTTGAATTTAATAGATTTCATCTATTTAGGAAGTCTTAAAACTGTAATTTTATTTTGAAGATTAAAACATGTTATTTCATAGAGAAAAGACAACATTTACACGTTTGTGTGTTTTTAAAAAATTTAACATTTTCCATGTTTATATTAAACATTTCAGAAATCTTTATTTATTGATTGATTGATTTGGATAACAGAGACCATGTAACAACTACATTAAAATAATAATGCTATCTTTGGAGAAGCTAGAAGGGAAAGCCTGAAATTGTGGAACTTTAACCCATAGCAAACTCTGAAAACTGTTATATAATTACTTGTTACAATGTACTCTGTAATTTATTGCTTTTTGGTATATATGTTATATTTCACAATAAAATGTTTAAAAATATGCCTTCACAACCAGAAAAGATGTCAGCTCTCTCAAGTTCATATTGTTAAAGTTTAATTAAAAGAAGCATTTCTCCTAAAATTATTAGGGTTTAGGATATGGTTATTTTGAAGCAGAAAATATATAGAGTAGAAGATAAGAAAAATTAAAACTGGGAAGAAATAAGTTGAAAAGGCAAAGTTGAGATATAATCTAGAGACAGGAAGGAAATTCAAAGCACAGAGTATTAATTTATTGGGTGAGCTAAAATTTAACTTTATACCATTGTGCTTCCAAAAAAAAAATAATAGTAATCAAAGCTGCTTATCTACACAATTATAAAAATCACTGAATAATTGCAGAGACAATACAAAGATACAACTATGACAAACAATGCACTGGTTAATAAAGTGAAGAATATCTTTGACAAAATTCATATGAAAAATTGAATGGTTACTTTCATTGCTAAAAGCACTGCACCAAATGGCTTTCACAAGAAAAGCGTAGCTTACAGGCATGTGTGCACATTCTAGAGGCTAGTCATACATTCCAAATAGACTGCATAAATAGATATCTGCTGATATGACATAAACCAGCAGTAAACTAAGTGTATCTGGACATAGGGAAAATTGTGCGTCATTCAGTCATTCTGTTCTAGTCTGCCAAAGCTGCCAGAATGCAACACACCAGAGGTGAATTGGCTTTTAATAAAAGGGTATTTATATAATTAAAAATGTATAGTTCTTCAGAGGAAAGGCAGCTAACATTCATCTGAGGTTGTGTCTTACACGGGAAGGCACAGGGTGATCCTTTCTGCATCTCCAAAGGCCTGGGCTGAGCTGCGAGTGCTGAGATGAGGTATGCTCAGCTGCTTTGGCTGTGCAACATTGAGCTCTCTCCTTTAAGCACCAGCCAATTAAGTCAAACATCATTCATTGCAGCAGGCACTCCCCCTAGCCAACTGCAGATATAATCAGAAATAGATGAGCTTCACATGCCATTGGCTCATGTCCAGAACAACAGAACTAGCCACCTTTTTCACCTGGCCAACTTTACACCTGAACCTAACTAACATATGTCCACCCCTTTTCAACTTGGCAATGATGCACATCACCTCAAACAATATTAAAAGTGGCAAAAATTCTCTTCTGGCTCTGGACCTATGAATCTCAAAACAAGTTATCTGGTGCCAATATGCAAAGGTGGGTAAGTCACAGGATACATGTTTTCATTTCCATAGGGAGAAATTGAAAGGAACACAGGAGTCACAAGACCAAACAGTTCTGAAAACCTGCAGATCTCTTGGATTTCAATGTCTGAAAGTCATTTATCCTTTGGGCTTTAGAAAGTGGCATTCCCACCCTTTCCAAGGGTCTATGCAGTGGCCCACCCCTCTCCGAATGCAATCTTGAGGAACATTAAGAGGACCACATTTTTCTTGGTTCCACCCTCTTCAAAGCATCAGGACCACAGCTGGGCTCTCTGACATCTCCAGGGCACACACTCAACCCCTCCATGTGGTGGCAGCCAGGCTCTCCACAATCCCCAAGGAGTGTGTTGTACTTTCTCCAAAGCCTGAGGTGGCACGACTCTTCCACTACAATGAGATGGAAGGCCCATACTCTGCCTTTGGGGAAAATTCACCCTCTCCATGTATATACATATATGGGTGGGTCCACTCTCCTGGCTGAGGTTTCTTGGCTTCAGACCAGAGCTTCTGTGGCTTTTGCCCTGCAAAGTCCAATCCATTCCTTTTCTGTCCTCCTTTGTCCAAACTGGCAGTGGTTCCATTTATGCCAACAGTCTCTTCAAGCACTCCAGGCCTTCTCTATCAAGCTCCAAACAGCTCCTCCAAAATCTTCCCCTTACCCATCCAAAAAAAACTATTTCAACATGTCTGGTATTTGCAAACTGCTGCAGCACCCCACTCCCAGTACCAAATCTGTTCTAGTGACAAAGCTGCCAGAATGCAACACACTGGAAATGGACTGTTTTTAATAAAAGGAGATTTATGTAGTTAAAAACATATAGTTCTTCAGAGGAAAGGCAGCTAACTTTTATTAGAGATTCTGTCTTACACAGGAAGGCACAGGCGACTTCTGCTGGCCTTCTCAACAGGCTTCTCAACAGGATTCCTTTATGACTCTCCAAGGGCTTGGGCTGAGCTACAAGTGCTGAGATGAGGTATGCTGAGCTGCTTGGGCTGTGCTGCACTGAATGCTCTCATTTAAGCATCCAGCCAATTAAATCAAACAACATTTATTGCAGTGACAGATGAGCTCCACCTGCCATTATTTCATGTCCATAAAAACTGAACTAGTTCATCCTAATTCATCACCTGGCCGAACTGACGCCTGAACCAAACTACCACACATTCCTTCCAAAGTAGTGTTGCTTTTTTAAAAAATATTTATTTATTAATTTGATCTTTAGTAATGTCAACATGTTTCTTTTTTTAATTTGGCTCAGGACAATTGTATTCCAGTTTGGTGTACAACCCCAATACAGGAAAAAAACAAAACAAACAAACAAACAAAAAACTGATGTGTGTCCAGGATCTACTTATAAGAATTTGATTAATAAGTAGTTATTCTAAAACTGATGCACAGATAACTTTTAGCTATGTGTGCCTACACTGTATTACAACTTGAAGACAGTTATATGTCCTTGAATGAATTATAGAACCAAAGGCAGTGAGTGTAGGATTGATATTCTCCTCTGAAAGTTGGTTTGTTTAACACATGCATGTGCCTGTAAGGGAGTTAATCCTTCTGCTGCTCAAAAGACCTTTCAGAATATTGCCTTTAATCTGCCTGGGCAAGCAAGCATTCAGCCATAGAAATGACATTTTTTTTTTTTACTCTTTATTGCAGCCCCAGTTATATTATACTTTTTTTTTAAAAAAAAAGTAAAAAAAAAAAGATTAAGGAAACTTTCTGTGTGTATACTTCTTTTTCAAAATACTCTTTCAATGATATGCCACAAAATGTCTAGCTTTAAACAATACCACTTCCATGTTCTGCAAGATAAAACATTTGTAAACTAAGTTAATGTGATGGGATAGTTATTTGGGAGGTTATTTTTAGACAGAAAAAGATGAAGAAACCTCTCTTAAAAATAATAATTTTTCAACCAATCTGTATAGCTCATTTGAACAATTGAAACACAGGGAGAACAGAATAAAAAAGAGGTCCTTTAATCCTGTGCAGATTATTCAAATGCCTGGATACATCCTAGAGTACATTAAGTAGATAATCAAAAAGTATTGGCAAGGCCCCCTGAGGGATGGGATTTTAGGATTTACCTGATTTGGGAACCCTCTGGGAATTACACATTCCAGGAAGACAAACCTAGTGCATGAAACCTTCAGTTTTCTCAGGGCTGTAATAGTTCCTCAGATCGTCCTTGCTGTTGCTCTTAAGAGACAACAAGAGTGATGCTGCTTGAAGTTTAGCAAACTATGACCATTATCATCATCAATCTGCCTCTTAAGTACTAACCATAGCATACACTTTTAATCTTCCCCCATATTGCTCTACCATTGACTCCTTGTCCACTTTCGAACCATTGAAATAGTTCATGTAAGAACTTATTCATAATCATGAATTTAATCACTGGGATACATGGCACTATACATTGTCTATCAGTCATAATCACACTCAATATGACAATGCTACTTATAAATCCACTAATTAGTCATCATCACTTCTATCTGTTCCTTTGCATTTAGATTCAGCCTCTTTGGGTAACCTTTCCTCCATCTCTAGTTCCTGAGTATCTCTAGGCCTGCTATATTCTACAATGTAACCTCTGAGATTATCTTGACCAGATTCATATTAATGAATCATACAATATCTGTCCTTTTGTGTCTGACTTATTTCACTCAGCATTATGTCGTCAAGGTTCATCCATGTTGTCATATGTTTTGAGACATAATTTCATCTTACTGCTGCAGACCTTTTGTTAATAATAAATAAAAATCATCATGGTGTTTTTTCTCTTCTTTTTATTATTATTATTATTATTTTTTAGGTGTGTGGTCTGGGAATTGAACCCTGGTCTCCCACATGGAAGATGAGCATTCTACCACTGTTAATTTTTTTTAAGTTTTTATTTCAATATAATTTTAGATTTACAGAAAAGTTAAAAAGATAATGTAGAGGGTTTCCATAGTCCCAAACAGTCCTTTTTCATTAGCATCTTACATTATCATGGCACCTATGTCACATCTACAAAATCAACATTGAGATGCATTGCTATTCATGGAAATCTGACTGTATTTGGAGTTATTTCTTTCCATGAATGTTTTTTATCACATTACATTGGGTTGTTACGCCTCCTTAGTTTTCTCAGGACTATAATAGTTTCTCAGATAGTTCTTGCTTTTCATGACCTTGACAGTTTTCAGTGATAGTACAAATTGGTTTTGTTTCATTACATTTCATTTAAGCCAATTCCTATTCAGGGAAGCAAAACCCATGTCATTTATGATAGCAAATCAGTTAGAATTATGATAAAAAATGTAAATTGGTTGATGGTAATAGGAATACACTTGTATAGTACCACATCGCATCTTTAAAAGCAATATGTAAAAGACCATACATTCTAATATTGCCTTTTCTGATGACATGATGGTGAAACTTTTCCAAAGCCATCATAACCAATATGAATAACTCAATATTATATAATTTAGCTCATTAAAAATTCTTATACAAATGATATGTAGCTTTAAATTTAATAGTATTAAAAACCTAATATGTTGCCCCTTGTTAATTTCTTCAAAATATGAATGTGCTGGTTTGAAACTGTTTTACACCCCAAAAGAGCTATGTCCTTTTCTCTGATCCAATCTTGTGGGGGCAGCCATGTTTCTTTTAATCCTAATTCAATATTGTAGGGTGGAAAACCTTTGACTGGATTGTTTATATAGAGGTGTGACACACTCAGTTCAGTAGTGGGTTTGACCTTTTGACTAGACAGAAAAGTGACTCTGTCCATTCAAGGTGGGTCTTTATTGCTTCATGGAGTTTTTTAAAAGGGGAAACATTTTGGAGAAATTTCAGATACAGATGCTTGGAGAACAGTTGCTTCAGAGCCAACAGGAGATTCAAATATTTGGAAATGCCAAAAATAAATTCCCCCAGGTAAACTCTTTGAAACCAGAAACCAAATACCTCAACAGATATCAGCAATGTGCCTTCCCATATGACTCAGGCATTATGGATACATGAGCCTTTCTTGAGTCAAGGTATCCTTTCTCTGGATGCCTTAATTGGAAATTTCTATAGCCTTAGAATTGTAATCCTGCGACATAATAAATTCCCTTTTTAAGGGCTGTTCCATTTCTGGTCTATTGTATTCTGGCAGCTTTAGCAAACCAATACTGTGATCTATAATGAGAGAATTATGTTTAAGCATGCCTGATATTTTTGTAAAATATTTGCAAGAGATAATCTAAGTTGCATTTAGCAATGGACACCAAGTAATTTTGAGGAAGAGTTTCCATAGATAAAGTAATGATCTCAAACAAATAAACTGGATAATATCCTATTAGCCAGACCTCCTAGTAAACCTACTAATGATATTTACTGGTGGAAATGTGACCAAGAGTTTTTATCTTTAAGATGTTTTAACAGGAGTATTAATTTGCTAAATGCTGCTTGAGTGCAATATACCAGAAATGGAATGGATTTGTAATGGGAACTTACTATGTTACAAGTTTACACTTCTAAGGCTGGGAAAATGTCCAAATTAAGGCACCAACAAGAGGTTACCTTCACTCAAGAAAGGCTGATGTGTACAGAGTACCTCTGTCAGCTGGGAAGGCACACAGCTGACATCTGCTGCTCCTTGTTCCCAGGTCCATTGCTTCCAAGTTCTGATGCCAGTGGTTTCCTCTTTAAGCATCTGTGAACATTTGCTTACCTCCCCTGGGGCTAAACTCTGGGTTCTGGCTTGCTTAGCATCTCATGGAAAGGTACATGGTGATGTCTGTTGTGCTCTACCTGTCTCCAGGCATCAGCTTTCTCTGTCAGCATTTCAAGCTTATCCAAGCATCCATGTCTCGGTCAGCTCTGAAGCAACTGTTCCCCAAGCATCTCCATCTGCACTGAGGTTTCTGCAAAATATTTCCCTGTTAAATGACTCTTGTATACTAATCAAGACCCACCTTGAATGGATGGAGTCACATCTCCATCTAATCAAAAGGACACACCCACAATTAGGCATACCACATCTTCATGGAAATAATCCAATCAAAAGTTTCTGACCTGCACTATTGAATCAGGATTTAAAGGAATGGCTGTCCCGACAAGGTTGGATCAGGATTAAAACATGGCTTTTCTGGGGGTACATACTAGTTTCAAATCAGCACAGCAAAATGTACAAAATCTGTCATGTTTGTTGATTGTAAATATATATGGACTTGAGGCTGGCAGAGCATGGCTGGCCAAAGAATGTAGGATAGTCATGTATACTCTTCACCATTTGGTTTATAAAACAAAGTGACTTCATAACTGAAGTGGTTCCTTAAAGGTCCCCTTTATTTTTTGTTGTTGTTCTTCAAAGGGTATTATTCTTTTTTTTCTTTGGGGTCACATTTCATTCTTTTTCCATATGAGTATCCCTTTGTGCAGCACCATTTGTTGAAATTTTGTTGTTGTTGTTTGCTTTTTTGTTTGGAAAGTGCGTGGGCTGGGAATAGAACCTGGGTATCCCTCATAGCAGGCAAGAATTCTGCCACTGAACTACCCTCATACCCCCTTATCTTTTTAAAAAAAAAATATTTTCATTGATAAACTTAACATACAAATATTCAAACATTCTTAACATACAAACATTTCATACATGATGTAAGTCACTGGCTCACAATGTCATCACATAGTTGTGTATTCATCACCATGATCATTTTTTTGAACATTTGTATCACTCCAGAAAAATAAATAAAAAAGCAAAAAGCTCATACTTCCCATACCCCTTACCCCTCCCTTTCATTGACAACTAACATTTAGCATTTCTATCTGCCCAAGTTATTTTAACCTTTGTCCCCCTTACTAATTGTTTATTTTTATCCATATGTTTTACTCATCTTCCATACCCTAGATAAAAGGAACATCAGACAGAAGGTTTTCACAATCATGCAGTAACATTGTAAAAGCTATATCATTATACTATCATCTTTAAGAAACAAGGCTACTAGAACACAGCTCTACAGTTTCAAGTACTTCCATCTAACCACTCCTACATACCATAAACTAAAAAGGGATATCTATATAATATGTAAGAATAACCTCCAGGATAACCTCTCCACTCTGTTTGAAATCTCTCAGCCACTGACACTTTATTTTTTCTCATTTCTCACTTCCCCCTTTTGATCAAGAACATTTTCTCAATCCCTTGATGTGGGGTCCTGACTCATCCTGAGACTTCTGTCCTGTGTTGCCAGGGAGAAGTACAACCCTGGAGTCAGTCATGTTCCACATAAGAGGGAAGGGCAGTGAGTTCATTTGCCATGTCAGCTTAGAGAAAGAGACCACACCTGAGTAACAAAAGAGGTTCTTTGGGTGTGACTCTTAGATTTAATTTTAAGTAGGCTTAGTCTATCTTTTGCAAGAGTGAATTTCATAGGGGCAACCCCCAAAATCAAGGGCTCAGCTATCAATTTGATTGCCCCCTCTGCTTGCAAGAATATCAGAAATTCTCCAAATCCAGAATTTGAATATTTCCCTTTCTCCCCATTTCACTAAGGGTACTTTGCAAATACTTATTTATTCACTGTACAAATCACTCTGGAAATTATTGGGGCATCATTCTAACCTGGACAAGCCAACAAAATCCCATATCCTATTCAAGATTTCATGTACTTATGATACATGAAAACTGACCATACAAGATAACTTAGGAAATTTGCTACCCAAAATATAAATTTTGCACCAGACAAACATCTCTTCCTTTGGTTTCACACAGAAGTTGAAGTTTTAAAATATGGACTGTATCATCTTTACCCAATCTTCTGATATACTTTAGTCCTATCCAAATCAGCTTCATTCATATATTTGCTTGATGTCTGGCTTTTTCAACTTTTTAAACAGTTCCTCTATATAGTATGCTGACTTTCATAGCTTCAGAGTTCTAACTCTGGGCCTCAGGTATCATATAAATACCCAAAGTTTCTTGGAAAGACCATGTTATATACAAACAGCTCAATATCTCAGAATTTAGAATTGACAGTTATACTTTCTGAATATATACATGACTGCTGTAAGAGTTTACAATCAAGGACCCTTTACAAAAAACCACAACCTGATAACCCATGCTCTCAACTTTATTACTCTGATTTTTTTAATTCTAGTTAGTCCATATGATTGAAGCATGATATTTGTCTTTTTGTTCCTGACATTTCCTTCAGCATACAACTCTTAAGGTTCATTCATTTGGTTGCATGCCTCACAGTTTCATCAATTCTTGTGACTGCTCTGTAGTCCATTGTATGTATACAACATAGTTCCCCCTTCCATTACTCAGTCATTGTACCCTTAGATCACCTCGATTCCTTGTGGATCAGGAATACTGCTGCCAGAAACACCAGTATGCAAATCTCCATTCATGTCCCCACACTCGATTTGCCAGGTATAAACTGAGTAATGGGATTTCAGGATCATATGGGAATCCCACTTCTAGTCTCCTGTGGAACCACCACACTGCCCTTCGGGAGGCTCCCCCTCTCATTTCCCTACCAACAGTGAATAAGTATATCTCTTTCTCTGCACTTACTCTAGAGCTTGTTTCTCTCTGTTCATTTTTCAAAAGTTTTATTCACCTATCATACAATCCAGATTCAGTGTATAGACATGCCTTCACCATACTCTATGTGAAGACATTTTCTTTTCTTGCACAAAGAATCCATACCTCTTTCCCAATTCCCCCACCTGTTGAGATTTAGTCTTGCTGTAATGCCTTTGTTACACTCAGCGGAGGCATATTACAATGTTACTGTTGAATCTAGACCCTAGCTTGCATTCATTGCACTTTTTCCCATGTAACATCTGTCATGGTCAGGTTCATGTGTCAACTCTGCCAGGTGGTGGTGCCTGGTTGTCTGTTCTGGCAAGTGCTGGCCTGTCTGTTGCTATGAGGATATTTCATGGATTTAAATTATGACCACATTGGTGATGTCCACAGCTGATTGCATCTGCAATCAGCTAAGGGAAGTGTCTTCTGCAATGAGTGACACTTAATCTAATTACTAGAAGGCTTTTAAGGAGGACTTAGAAGAGACAATCATTCTTCCTACTTCAAGTCAGCCAGCCTCTCCTGAGAGTTTGTGTAGGCCTTCATCAGAGCTGCCAGCTTTTGGCCTGTCCTACAGATCTTGGACTCTTGCATCCCCATGGTTGCTCAGCCAACTTCTCTTGAGAGTCTGTGGAGGACCTGCATCAGAGCTGTCAGCGTGTGGCCTGCCCTATAGACCTTGGACTCTACATCCCCATGGTTACATGAGACACTTATAAATTTTATAGTTACAGATACCTACTGCAGATTCTGTTTCCCTAGAGAACATTAGTTAATACAGCTTGGTACTGGGAGCAGTTCTTAAGAAACAGAATCTTAAAGATGGTTTTCTACTCTGACTAGACTCAAAGGCACTAAGGGCTCTCTTACCCTAACAATGAGACTCTAAGTCTGGTTTTCAGATATCTCAAGTCTGTGACTACAAAGAAAATAAGATTTTCCTTCAGAACACTCATAGAAACTTTTGCAACTTTCATACAGTGAATAAGCTTCTCATTTGAAGCCTTCCACTCATCCCTTCCCTCATCAATGTATACAGCATATGTAACAACAAACAGCATCCCTATACCTCTTAATTTCATAAGACTCTGCAAAGGTGTCAAAAACAGTATCCCACAGAGCCTGGCTTTGCATAAGCAAAGCATTAGAAGTATCCAATGGTGATATTTTGACTGTCTCTTTTGTCAGTTCACCCCATGGGTTGGCATTGGTATTCAGACTCAGAGTCTCATTGCTAGTGTAGCAACTTTACAACATGAACTGAAACCTCAACTTTGCATGGTGTCTGCCATTAAAGAGAAATCATTGATTGGAAAAGAGTGGGACCCTGGAAAATGGGGTGGCAACATATGAATTGATAAATGTCTGCTGAGAGGTAGAAACCCTAGATCATGCTGAGTCTTTTCTAGATAACCTTGTAATAATCTGCCCTGAGGACATAGCTGCCCCTCCTCCAGCCTACCCTGAGGAGTTGGCTACTCACCCTCCACCTGAAGGGATTAACCCTGAAATGATTAATCCTGTTTCACCGGGTAAAACTGCAAATCAATGCCCTGAAGCAATTTGCTTGGAAGATACTTCTAATTCTTTCCATGTCCCATCCCCACCACCCTTCATTTCTTCCAGATTTATAACTAGGCTAAAGTCCCAAAAGGCCCCCAAAAGTGAGGTACAATGTGTCACCCATGAGGTGGTATGCTGTGCACCAAAAGAACAGCATGAGTCTTCCAATTTATATAGACAGAAATCAGAAGATGTGTGGCAATGGATTTTAAGAGTGTGAGATAATGGAGGGAGGAATATGAAGCTTGATCAGACTGAATTTAATGATATGGGCCCACTAAGCAGAGATTCTGCATTCAATGTTATAGCTCAAGAGGTTAGAAAAGGCTTTAAGAGTTTGTTCGGATGGTTGGCTGAAACATGGATAATCTAACCAAGTTTCCAGCTAACAGTATTGAATATGATTAAGAGAAGTTGCCTCCACAAGATTGGATCAGGATTAAAACACAACTTTTCTAGGGTACATAACCCTTTCAAACCAGCACATTCCATCTTCTGGACACCCCAAAATACATACTTTCCCCATATACAAAATGCATTCATTTCATCACAACATCAGAAATCCTTAAACCATTTCAGCAACAGTACAAATATAATACAAGGATAAAACCAGTACAAAGTCTCATCAAGATCAGCTACAGGCATGGACAGTCCTAAGGCAAAATTCTCTGGCTCTGGGCCTGTAAAATTCAGAAACCATTATTTGCTGACAACATACAAAGGAGGGACAGTCATAGGAAGAATACCCCCATTTCCATATGTAGAAACTGGAAGGAGCACAGGGTTATTGGACCCAAGAAGTTTCAAAAACCTTCAGAACAAAGTTCAATAGTTTCAAAGTCTGAAAGTTATTTATCTTCAGGGCTTTAGAAAGTGACAGTCCCACCCTTTCCAAAGGCCTACACAGTAATGCACCTTTCTCTGAATGCAACCTTGGGGGACATTAGGGAAACCACCTTTTTCATGGATCCACCCTCTCCAAGCATCGGGGTTGAGCCTAGGCTCTTGCTGTCTCTGGGGCACATGCTCTATCTCTCAATGTGATGGAAGCCAGGCTTTGCCCAATCTCCAAGGAATGGGCTGCACCGTCTCCAAAGCCTGAGGCAGCAGGACTCCTCCACTGCATCAAGGTGGAAGGACCATCCTCTGCCTTTGGGGAAAATTCACCCTCTCCAAGACTGGACACACCCAGTCTCCTGACCTGAGTTTTCCTGACTTTAGACATTAGCTTCCATAGCTCTGCCTCTGAAGGTATTTTTATCTTCAAATTGTCCCTTTTCTGAATCCTCCAGTCCAGATTTATAGTGCCTCTGTTTATACAGGTCCCACAGAAATCTTGTTGGTTTTCTGTGTAGTAAGCAAGGGTTGAGCCCATCAGAGAGCAAGAGTTTCCACAAATCCTTCCTGGATAACTCCATTTCCAATTCTGGCTTTTTCTGAAATGGTTGTCTGGTTCCACATTTGGTTAAATTCTCATATGGGGCACTATTCTCTGGGGTCTCCCTTCCTGGAAGCCCAGAATTTTCCAGAACATCAATCTCTGGTTTCTTTGTACCCAAGAGTTCAGCTCTCAGTTCATCTCTTTTCTGTCAGATTTCACTATAAGTTGTGAGAGGAAACCAGGCTATATTTTCAATATTTAGCTTGGAAATCTCTTCTGTTAAATATACAAGTTTATGACTTTTAAAATCTGCCTTCCAGGCAAAGCCATTAGTCAATTTTGCAGCTTACCTGTCATTTTAAAACAAGGATTGCATTTCTTCCAGCTTGCAATAACACACACCTCATTGCTGTCTAGAGCCATGCCAGAGGTATCCCTAGAATCCACGTTTCTACCAACAATCTCTTCAAAACATTTTAGACCTTCTGTATCAAGCTCCTCACAACTCTTCCAGAATCTCCCCTCATCCACTTTTAAAGCAATTACAACATATTTGGTATTTGCAAACCAGAGCAGCACCTCATTTCTTCAGTACCAAAATCTGTTCTAATTTGCTAGCAGCCAGAATACAATATACCAGAAATGGAGTGGCTTTTTAAAAAGGGAATTTAGTAAGTGGCTAGTTTACAGTTTTAAGGCTATGAAAGTGTCCCAGTTAAATTAAGCCTATAAAAATGTCCAAATTAAGACACCAAGAAGAGATTACCTTCACTCAAGAAAGACTGATGAAGTTCAGGGTTTCTCTCTCTCAAATGGAAAGACACATGGCAAATATGTCTGCAAGCTTTCTCTCCAGGCTTCTCATTTCATGAAGCTCTCCCAGGATGTTTTCATTCTTCATCTCCAAAGGTCTCAGGCTGCATGGGCCCTTGTGGTTCTCGTTGCTCTGTCGTGAATCTCAGAATCATAAGCCTTTTACAAAATGCATCCTCTTTTAAAGGATTCCAGCAAACTAATCAAGACCCACCTGGAATGGGTGGAGTCACATCTCCCTCTAATCCAAGGTTAATACCCACAATTGGATGAGTCACATCTCAATGGAAATAATCTAATCAAGTTTCCAGCCTACATTACTGAATAGGAATTAAAAGAAGCTGCCTCCACAAGATTAGATCAAGATTAAAACACAGCTTTTCTAAGGTGCATAATCCTTCTAAATCGGCACAACCTTCTTCTGTAAATTCTCCCCTCCCAATCTTTTCATAGATATCTCTTTTCTTTCCTGTTGATCTCTAATAATATAATCTCATAGCCTAAGAGAGATCTCTCCAGAATTTTCAATTATATTTCTTATTTATATTTTCAGCATAGCACTCATAACTGCATCATAATCCTTTTCTTTCTATTTGATAATTGTCTTTCTCCACAGTTGATTGTCAGTTTTAGAAGAAGAGAAATTTTGTGATATGTTCAATACTCTTTCTCTGCATTTTGATTTATAACTGTCATAGGAAGACTTCCCAATAAAATACCTGTGAAATGAATGAATGACTCTTTATCATTAGAAGTTTTTTCACTTTTTAAAGTAGTTATGTGTATACGTTTTTTGGGTATTTTTAAATACAAAATGAAAGAAAACATTTAACTTTACTTATTTTTTTTGCATGACACTGGACCTTTGAAATTTGGTCAAATTTGTTCAGCAGAGAAACTTTGGGCACTTTTTCCTGCATAAGGCATTGTAAGATGTGAAATATTTCTGATTTACTAAAATCAGTTGTTATTTCTTCTAAAAATAAAAGAATGATTGTGGTTTATGTAATTAAAAGACAGGAGACAAAACACTCCATGAGGCATTCATGGATCCAGGAGCACTTCAAAGATTAATTCATTTCTTGAGAGGTACAACAACATTTTGCACTTTTTCAACATAGGCCCATGTATCAACATCAGAAAAGGAAGTAATCCTTTTTATTGAAAGGCAGGATCTGAGGTTTTAACTAAGTGCTCTGTAACAGAAAAAATTACCAAATATTTAAAATCTTCTTAAATAAATTCCTTGTCTAACTATCTGATCCTTAAGAGCTCATGATTAATGTTGAGGAAAGGGAGGTACTGATATAAATAACACTCAAACCTCCTGCCCATTGGATATTTACATGATAAGAGCAAGTACGATGGTGATAGACAAATGGGGCCAAAATTGTGTTTTATAATGAGCTGAGAAAGAACCTCACAATTCCTCAAGCACATACCTCTATTGTAATACTAAATTATGAAAACCATCTTAAATCTCAAGACCATAGAAAGCTCTCTTCTCAAATATGAAGTTCTAGACTCTTATTCTTTGATCTGCTGAGCAGTGTTGTTAAATTTTCCAAGTCACCAGGACTATGAAACACTGGTCTCATATACTCTTTCTTTGTTTTTTTTTTTTGTTTCTTTGTTTCTTTCCTTCCTTCCTTCATTCTCTTTAAATTAACATATATTGCTCACTGTCCATGGTTGCCCAAAAACCTATTAAGGTCACAGGGACAAATGATAAATTAGGCAAACTCCAGGCTACCCTCAGCATTGAGCATTCTCCTGGATGAGGCAACAGAAAGCCAGTAGATAGAAAATAGAAAAAATAAATGTATTGGAAGGTCTGAAGTAAGACCAATGAGGCTGCAGTGTCGAGGGGAGTGTGTGGCCTGAATTCACAACAAGCAAATTTGGAAAGATTTCACAATGATATTTTCTCTTAAATTTGCACTTGGAAATCTTTCATATTCTAAACTATACATTCTGAAAATATTTATAATGTACAGTAAGATTTTACTAATACTTTTACCTTTGCTGGATTATTCCATTATAATTCAATAGATATGAACTGCTAGAATTAACTTATACTAATCTTATAAGAACTAGCTTATCAGTTTGAATAGGGTTTCATATTTTGTGCTCAAAGAAACAAATGGCTGTTTCATGCTTATCTCTGTGGATACATAAATATGCACTGTTGTCAATAATTAAATTCTTATATCTAATAAAATAAATTTGTCAACATATAAATTTGGCAAATATATCTCATTGTTTTCATATACCAAATTTTATTTATCCATTCATGGTATGATAGACATTTGGTGTTTTAGCTTCCCAAAACTGAAGAAATGCAGTATACTAAAAGTGGCTTGGCTTTCAAAATGTGGATTTATTAACTTGCAACTCTGCAGTTCTGAGGCCATGTAAATGTCCTAATCAAGGCAACAGGTGATGTTTTCTCCCTGAAGACTGGCTACTAGTGATCCTTAACATCTCTGTCATTTGATAAGGCACGTGGCAATGTCTGCTCATTTCTCCATTTTCTCCCAGGCTTTCTTGCTTCTAGCTTTTGGTTTCAGTAGCTCCTTCTCTGTTTTCTGGTTTCTCTCAGTTTTCTGTGGGTCCTCTCTTAGCCTCTCTGGATTTTTTTCTCTGAGCTTCCCTCTCCTTTTTCTATGTCTTCTCTCTTTTATCCTTTAATAAAGAACTCCACTATGAGGATTAAGACCTGCTCTGAATGTGCTGAGTCACATCTCAAATTAAGTTAAGATCCTAACTCATCAAAATATCCTCCTTACAGTGGACACACACACACAGGAATGGATTAGCTTTAAGACCATGACCTTTTCTGGGATACAAAGAGATTCAAGCTATCATGCTTGGGTATTATTCACCATAAAAATAATGAAATCTTGATACCATTGGCAATAAGGATGAACCTTGAGAAGACCAAGTTGAGTGAAATAAGCCAGACACAAAAGGATAAATATTGTACAGAATCAGAATCTAGAATATTGTTTATGAGGGTTTGGTGGGGATAGACAATGGGAAGTTAGGGCTTAAAATATACAGGGTTCCTATTTGTAATGACAGATATGTTTTGCTAATGGGTGGTAGTGGTGAAAGCACAACATTGTGAACCTAGTTCAGCACTGACATACGTATCTGAAGGCGATTCAAAGGGAAAAGGTTAGATTGCATATAGGGCAACAGAATTGATTTAAAAAAAAAAAACATTAAACCACACTACACATAGTGAACTTTAGGTTAAACACAGATTATAGTTAATAGAACTAATATAAAAATGTGCTATTATCAATTGTAACAAATGTTCCATACTAATGCAAGGTGCTAATAATAGGGTGACATATGGAAAACCTGTATTTTAAGAATGATTATTCTGCAAACCCACAGCTTCTCTAATAAAGAAAAAAAGGGAAAAATGATTGGCAAGTAGATAATTAGGAGAATTTTTTTTTGTCTTTATGAAGGAAATAATTCACATTTTTAATCTCCCCAATATGATAAATGTATGCTCTTAAGTGTTTTGAAGGAAATGTGTTAGTTTTCATTTTCTTCAGCTCATTTTAGTGTCCTTTGTCAAGTCCTATCTGTGAAAATCAAATTGTTTTCTTTATCTAAAATTACTTTGCTAATATGTCAGACCTAAATACATGGGAGTTTTGAATGATTTTCTTCCACTTGCTCATTTTCCCTTTGTTCTGGTTTGCTAGCTGCCACGATGCAAAATACCAGAAATGTAACAGCTTTTAAAAAGAGGAATTTAATAAGTTAGAAGTTACAGTTCTAAGGCTGTGAAATTATCCAAAGTGAAACAAGTCTATAGAAATGTCCAATCAAAGGCATCCAGGGAAAGATACCTTGATTCAAGAGCGCCAATGATGTTAAGGGTTTTTCTCTCAAGTGGAAAGGCACATGGTGAACATGGTCAAGGTTTCTCTCTCATCTGGAAGGGCACATGTTGGACACGGCATCCTCTGCTAGCTTTCTCTCCCAGCTTTCTGTTTCATGAAGCTCCTCAGGAGGCATTTTTTTTTAATCTCCAAAGGTGGCTTGCTGGTGGACTCCTTGATTCTCATTGCTATGTCACCTCTGCCCTCTCAGAATCTCCAAAGGTCACTGGCTGGTGAACTCTGTGGTTCTCTCATCCTTCAGTGATGGTTCTGCAGCTCTCTCCTCTGGCTCTCCTGTGGCTTTCTCATAATTCTCAAAAGACATTCTCTCCAAAAAATATCTCCTCTTTTACAGGATCCCAGTAAACTAATCAAGACCCATCTGGAATACATGGAGACCCATCTCCACCTAATCAAGTTTAATACCCTCACTTGATTGGATCACATCTCCATGGAGATAATCTAATTAAAGTTCCCAACATACAGTTGTGAATAAGAATTAGAAGAAATGGCTGCCTTTACAAAATGGGTTTAGGGATTAGGATTAAAACATGGCTTTTCTAGGGTACATAAATCCTTTCAAACTAGCACACCCTTACTTTTGGAAATATCAATTATGATTATTTTTTAAAAAAATCATTTTCTGCTCCCTTGAAATATCTGTAGGTAAAAATACTGAATTAGCTTTTTAAAATAATTATAATAATATGCTTAATACTCTTCCCTTTTATGAAACAGAGAACAAATGAAGATATGGAAACTGTCTTTTAAAAAATTGAAATTATTATAAAGGGAAAAATTCATGCTTAATTAACTATTAGAGGTATTTTAAAAGCAGATAACAGGATGCCATTCAAGCTAAAGTGAAAAGGCATTTTAAAATAATTGTCTATTATTACATTATCTCATTACTTCCCTAACATTATTCTTTCAATTATATCATCTAATAATCCAAATAGCATAGTTTAGACCCTTATTATTAATCAACATAAATACATGTTCCTATTTCCATTCCAATAAACAACTTTTTAAAACATCAGACTCCAACTGAAACTAGATTATTTCTTTGGAAGATACTGGAAATGTGAAAAATAAGGAAGTTCCAGTACAATGAGATCCACAATATTTTAAACTGGTTTAGGGGAAAAATAATACTATAAAATAAACATAGAAACACATTTGACACACAAGTGAAATCAAATTTCACATTACTTTATTTTCAATAACCTCTCTGCCACTCACAATTTTCAGCACAGAGATATTCTTTGCCAAAATGTTTATTTGCCTTCCTTGTCAGGCTAAATGTGATCATGTTCATTTCACCCAAAAATCTTCTTTTTCTAAGAGAGGCTTCTGAAAGTTTTCCTGGTCCATGATGGAATCTATAGGCCAGTGGTATTCAGAGATATTGGAGAAGGAAACCTCTAATTTCAAGCTTTAAAGACATAATTCATTTTCTTTTATAGTAAGTTATTTTAATTGGCATAGCTTTTATTAACAAAGCCATATTTATATCTTACTAAAATATAGAAAACTGTTTACATTCATTTACACATGGTCATTTTCATCTGCAATTAGCCTGTACATAATGAAAAATGCTTAAACATCTCGATATGAAGAAGTTTTAGAAAATTTGGCAGTCATTGAAAGTAGTTGTTTTTTTTTTTACTTTTACTTTTTCTTTTATCTGTATGCACAAATGGGAGAAATATGAATTATCTTTTTATAATATTTTGGTGTAAGAATTTATTTTCAGTTAAATCTTGTTGGATTTATTAAATCAATCTTCTAGTAGAATCACTTTGTTTCCCTGAATCACTTTATATGACATTGTATTGCCATTTAAGGTAATCCATTTGATTTTTGGAATTGAAGAAAAAGAAAAAAGCTGGACAGAATTCCATGGCCCAAGATGAATGTAGAAATCTGATCATTTGTACAGAGGTCACATGGATTAACAAACAATTTGCCCAATTATTTTGTCCAACTTCAATTTGTGATTGGTATACAGTAGAGAAAAATAGGGCGTTCACTGACTTCATCCTTCTTTATGCTTTGAATATGAGCAGAATAAGCTACAGTTCTTGTGTGATATGAGGAGCTTTACTCTATTATTCTAATGACAACACCATTGTAGCTATTTCTCATTGTCATGACAACTTGAGGTTTCTATCTGAGAATCAGTATTAATTCCTTGAGTCTGTTTCTTTGCTATTGAAATCTTGCAGTCATACAGGGAAGGCATGTAGAATGAATCGTAATTTAATGTGATGCTAATTCCAATGCAGTACTGGAAATCCTTCTCTGATAGTCCAAGATTTTTTAAACAACAAATGTTTGATGTGACAAATATGAATCAAACCAGTAGTTGGAAAAATGCAATATATTCCAAATTTTTTCAACATGAATCTACAATGCCCTGAGTATGATGATTCAACTGCCTTTGACATTGTCCTCTGGATCTCAGGATGCTGCACTTTCATGTTAGTTACAAGACTTATTAACTCAGGTAATTGTTATAAATCAATGTTTCTTTTTCTTTGAGTCTCTGAAGAAAAGAAAGCTGACTAATAAATATTAGGTATTAATTACTACAGATTAAAAGATTTTTGCACTATATGACAGTTTTTCCAAAATTGTGAAATTATTGGGAATTGCTTTTTTATCTCTGTCCAGTTATTCATTTAATAAAAAAAAAAAATAAAATGCTCTGGTTTTATTTGGTCACAGGCTTCTTCACAGAATATTTGGTCTATTTTGAATAGAACTTTATAGCAGTATTTTGCTATATACCAGGTGTAGTTGAAAAGCATATGGTCTTATATGGTCTTATATGATGTTATAATGAATGTGAAAAAATAAAATCTTAACCATATAAGTGATGACCAAGGATAAGACTCACCAAGCATTAAGAATTTTATGTTGCTTTTGTTCATTTAGAAATAATGGAATTTATCCAAACACTACTGCAACACATATTTAATCAACTTTTTCCAAACTCCTGTATTGATGTGAGAATATAACATGAGGGGGATTCAATCTTTTTAAACTCTACTATCTGAAATGAATAGTGAAATAAAAATAATTATTATTTCATGTTTTATTTCTTCCTAATTCAAAAGACTGTGTTGGGCAGTGCAACAGTGGCTCATGGGCAGAATTTTCACCTGCCATGCTGGAGACCCTGGTTCAATTCCCGAATGCCTGCCCATGAAAAAAAAAAAAAAAGAAAAAGAAAAAAAGACTTTGTTGTTTGATGCAGGTTTTCTTCTTCTATGTGAAGTATATGCTGAGATAGAAGTGGATGTGTCAAAATGTATGTGGGGGAGTAACATCTATGAATGAAATTGATGGGAATAAGTCAAAAGAAAACCATCAGAATACAATGCATAATTGACAAATCCACTACTAGACCTAATGAGAATGCTGAAGCAAAGTTATGCCTTTTGTGGAAATGGTTAACTTTTTGATTCAGTAAATTGTTCAATCATTGTTTGAAGGACACATAAGACTGGCTCGCTTGGTCATGGGTCAAGGTCTGTCCCTGGAAGTGCAGTAATATAGACATTTTGTTTACAGTTGTACAACAAGTAACTCCTATAAGAGAGCTCTGTCTACACATGGGATTTTATTCTATTCTTTGTTCATATATAATTATAAGTCCTAGTTACTTATTTTGTTTCTCTATTATACTTTTACTTGAATTCACTTGAAGAAGAAATGGAAGTTTGCTATTAAGATCACTTTTTTTATCTTTGCAAACAAACATACATTGGTCAGTCATCCAATGAGATGTCCCTTCATGACAAAGAAAACCAAAAAAGTAAAATGCTATACAAAGATTGCATATTGAACATTGAACAATGTATCAATAAAATTATAATTCTCCTATTCTATTTATTTTCAACATACATTTTTAATAATGTATAAATAATTTAGAAGATCCCATGGCTATAGAAGTTCAATAATTTGTGAAATTAACTCAACGAGTAGTTTGCTATGAGAAAATCCAGTAGTTTCAACCTATTCAGAGATAGAATTTAGACTCTACAATTGCAAGTGATTACTGTCTTTTTTTATTATAGTTCTTTGACTAGAATCTGAGCCCCTATTTCTTTGATTTAATTGAAATCATCCCCAGGAAACAATTCAAAGAAAAATGTATTTTGGTTGATACACTAATTGTTGTGATTTTAAAAATGAATCACATTTTTTAAATCACATTCATTAAAAAATGAATCTTTAATTTCTTCTCACACTGCAAATAACAAAAAAAGAAGCCTTGTATGCTTTGCTATGGAACTCTGTGGTGGTTTGAAGCTGTTATGTATCCCAGAAAATGTCATGTTCTTTTAATCCATTCCTGTGGAGGCAGACCTATTGTGGGTAGGTTCGTTTGGTTAGGTTATTTCAATTGAGATGTGACCCAGCCCACTCAAGTTGGGTCTTAATCCTTTTATTGGAGTCTTTTATAGGAGGGTAGGAGACAGAAATAGTCCAGAGAACTTAGAGAAAAAGCCCTAGAGAAGCTAAGAGAGGACCCACAGAAGCTCATAGAGGGAGCCACTGGAACCAGAAGCTGAAAGCAATGAAATCTGGGAGCAAAGGACCAGAAGATGCCAGTCATATACTTTCCCATGTGACACAGTTATCCCAGATGGCAGGAGCCTGTCATCAGAGTCCAGGTATCATCCTGTTGATGCTTTAATTTGGACATTTTCATGGCCTAGGATTGTAAATTTGCAGACAAATTAATGTCCATTGTAAAAGCCAATCCACTTCTGGTATATTGCATTACAACAGATTCAGTAACTAAAACAAAGTCTTTTAGGCAAAATCATTTCTATTTTGTCAACTTAAAGATTGAATCTCACAAGCACCATTTAAAAAATATCTTTCCTATTATCTATTTTTAGACTGTGTAATTAATGTTAAAGCTATTTAAACATATTGTTTGTAGAATTTGTACCTGTTTTTATGTCAGAAAAAATATTTTTTTGTATGACTCTTAAAGTCTTCTGTAATTCTATGTATTCAAGTGAAGCAGTATTTTCCCATTATGTAAGTACCATGATCACTGAGATTTGCATTTTTTACTAACCACCCTGTGTTTTTAATAGTACCTATAGAATGATAGGCATTTAATGAGCATTAAAGTGAATTTATAATTTATTAATTTGACTTTATATTTTAATCCATTGGTATTTTGCTTG
>PVIY010010712.1:0-67698 GCA_004026745.1 Myrmecophaga tridactyla | reverse complement strand
AAAAAAAGATTATAAGGGGATACTATGAATAACTATATACTAACAAATTATGTAATCTATTGAATTCTTAGAAATAGAAAAATTTCCAAAACTGACTCAAGGGGGAAGAGAGAACCTGAGTAGACTTACAACAACTATGTGTGTCCATATGTGATGTAATGAAAAATGGAAGAATATATTACATTTCTCAATAGACAAAGCCTTCGAAACTGAAATAGGGGTTATTTCAGAGAAACTCAGTCCTCTTCAGAAGATCTATGGGCCTCTTTCCACAACGTTTATTCCACAAAATTGTATGGACTGCTCATGATGTACCAGGTACATGTCTTTATTTGAAAGTGAAAAGATGAAGAATTACAGTGCAAGTAATTCTCTCTTCCTGGACCATTCTAAAACCCATGCCAACTCAAAGCACCACCTCTTCATATCCACACGTATATCATTCTACATCATTATCATTCAATAGTATTGGCAAACCTGAGAAACACATTTCAGCATGAACAAACATGAACGAGGAAAATACATTTGCTATGGCGGCGGGGGCAGGGGGAGGGAGTTCTTTGTAAGTAAAGGCAGAGTGAAAGATCCAATTTAAGGGCAAAACCCTGAATTAGGATTTGTGAAACTGAGAGGGGTCAGTTCTACCAATTTGGAAGGAGGGCTGAGGAAGACATTTAGCTCATGTCAGCGTAGCCAGTTCTCAAAGGTGAAATGATCAGACTGTGCCCAAGGGCTTTCCTCCCCATCAGGTACACCTCCACGTGGATGGGCCTCTTGTGACATATGTGGGGTCTTCCTGGCCCTTCCATCACCAACACACACCTGAAGGCTTCAGTTCATGTCACTGGCTAGAAGCACCTTAGCGCACCTTAGTGGTCGGGAAGCTGCATCTCATTCCTGTGCAGAGGGCACGTCCCCTGCCCTAGACTGACATCTTGTCCCATATACTCGGTCTAATCACGATGTTGCCCCCGACCTGCAATTCAGGTTTCCTTCTGCTACTCTGGGATACTCCAGCACTTAACTGAGCGTGTAATGGAAGGGAGGGAGCTCAGTGTATAAGGACAGGAGGAAGCAGTTGGCAATTTATAAGTGGCTTCAAAAACAAATTGAATTTTTGATTCTTGTCATATTCTGCCTCTACTTCCCCATTTCCTGGATTGCATTGGATCCAGATCTCACCCTGTTCTAACTAAGGGAACTTCTAGAATACAGAAAATAAATGCTGCCATCCTCAGTTGTGGTTTGCATAAAGTAGAGGAAAGGAAGACTTTTCTCATTTTATCTCTAAATATGTTTCAGTGGCATCTTCCCAGAAAGTGCAGATTCCAGCCTTCACAGCAGGAGAGACCAAGCGGAGCAGGACATTTCCATGAAGCCCTGCCAGGAAAACACAGAGCTACGCATAGACTGTGGTTGTCTCCACTTATTTTGGCTGAAATATTATGCAAATTTAATTTCAGTACAAATCCATCTCTTTCCTGTTGGCTTCTGGGTATCTGTGAAGACCCTGTATTGCCACTGGGGCATGGAATTCCTGGTTGGAAAATGAACTGCTCTATTTAAAACATGGTCCATTCAAAGTCTCTCCTCCTGGCAGCCTAGACGTGCTGCCGCCTTCTCAGGATTCTCAACGATGCCTCGGCCCAGTGCCCTGTGGTCTCAGTGGCAGCTGCGGGCTCCCTGTCCAAGCACAAAATGTAAGGTCTTTCCCATTTAAGCCCATGACTGTACGCTGCAGACTTCTCCAGTTATGCTTCCCGGCAAACAATTCTTCCACGGCTAATCTAATTAGGTATTTATAAAAAAATGGCTGTTTGCTATTCTTTAAGCGACAAAAAAAATCACAAATAGGCTTGTGGAAGTGGGCTTCATTTTCTGGGAGACGCAGTGAAAAGGGCATCAGCATGCTTAAATGATATTTCCCTGTGACCATTAGCAGCAGACAGCACCAGTTGTGTGCATTAAATGGCAGTGGCTCTCAGTAAGTTTCCAACCCAAGCTACATTCTCAAAAAACTTACCAGAATATGAGTCTTCATCTATTGTCAACTTTTTCTGAAGGATTACTAAGGCTATAGAAAATTTTACAAATAAATGTTTGTAATGATTGTGATAGTATAAGCACAGACTTTGGGAGGTTTAAGGCATATTGTTGAAGATTTGTGCCCAGGAAAACTGCGGCCGATTACTTCCTAAAAGTATCTTAAAAGTACTTTTAAAAAATATATATATTAGCAGGATTAGAAAAGGCAGCCCAAATTAAAAGTACTTTAAGTGTGTCCCAATCAGACACCACATAGCCAAATAGTCACTCAAAAGTTACTTTTCCTTAATTTTATGAAAAATAAAGACAAACAAAAATAATAGACTTAGCATTTATTAAGCTCTTCCTCTGTGCCAACCTGTTTACCTGCATTATTTTATGAAATCATCTGATTACCACGTAAAATAGGTCCAGTGCCTCTTCTACAGATAAGGCAATGGAGTAACAGGGAGATCATACAAATTGCCCAAATTTAAGTAAGTGGTTGAGCTGAGGATTGAGCCCAGGCCAAGTTTCACTTCAGAGTCTGCATTCTTGGCAGCCACACTCTACTGAGTGCTTCCTGGAAGGCTGGCCCTTGATGAAGAAAGGACATTTGTCCCCTGCTGACCCCATCTAAAGAAACCTAGTCTCTGTGCAGGGAAGGAGGAGAGGGCAGGAGGCTTACATTTGGCTTCACATCCACTTAACTAAAGAGCTTCTCAATGTGGGTTTGTTCTTTTATACAGTTTATGACTAAATCATGGAACTGTGCTTAAATTTCTTGCAGATTAAAAAAATCCTATATGCAAAATATTCAGTTAGGACATTCAATAAAATATACTTATTATTTTCAACATTTTTTTTTTTTTTTGCACGGGCAGGCACTGGGAATCGAACCCGGGTCTCTGGCATGGCAGGCGAGAACTCTGCCTGCTGAGACACCATGGCCCACACAATACAAACGTAGCTGAATGTCCTGAATTTTTTTTTTTGTATGCGCAGGCACCAGGAATCGAACTAGGCTCTCCTACACGGCAGGTGAGAACTCTGCCACTGTGCCACCATTGCCCACCCTATTTTAGAAGGGTATTTTTTTTACTCCCTTGAATGACGTTTTCCATCTTCATAATGACAAAAAAGTGCTTGGAGGGTCCTCTGGCTGAGGACAGTTGAGGAACTTCAATTGGAACTGCATCTCGCTTCCAGATGTTAATGAGTGGATTGTTGTGTTGAATGATTCATGACAATTTCTGGGAGAATGGCCAGAGAACACAGCAAGAATGGGAGATAACGATCCAAGGAAAGCAGTGCTGGAGGGTCAGCCTTTTATTTCCCCTTCCTTCAAAGCGGATACATTCTGTCAGAACCGCTAAAGGAGAATGGGACAAAGTTATGGGAGCGTTCCCCACCAAGCCAGGGAGACTGCTGAGGACGTAATGTGGGCATAGATCTTCAACGGCGTGACCCCTGGGGTCTCTGCACTACCCCCAGGTGGCATTTGCAAGCAGGAAATAAAAGTGTTAATACAATAACCTCCCTGTGTATTTTCTGGAAATGTTTCTTTTTCCTTCATTGAGCATCAGAATGGCCTCTGCATGCAGCTCGCTAGTTACGCAGAGCCCAGCTGTGTTCCAGCATTCAGAGCACCGCCATTTCCAGTGGAAACTACACTTCCCAGGCTAGCTCAGCCGTCCCCATGCCTTCATTGAACAAAGCCTCAGAGAAGCGCTCAGAAAGCCACATTTTACATCTCCCACCAAGGTGAACCATGCCACCTCTGCTGACCTAACCCGGTGGATTTACACCTCGGGAGGGAAAAGCCAGAGGAAATGGACTGAGCCTGCGTGTCCTGGTCAAACAGGCGGTGGCTTCATGAAGGGTGAAAACAAGCAAACAAAAATCTTCAAAAATTTACAGGAGAGTATTTTAAAGGTAAACTTTCTGGAGATATGCAAAGAGAGTGAGGCTCTGCAAGTCACCTCTTCTGGAGGAATTTTCTCATTTTTTCTATCTGCAACCACCACTATGACCTGGCAGGAAGATGCCTGAGCCCAGACATTGCCCCACCGGTGAACTTCTTAATGATGCTCATTACTTTTCTTTCATTTATTTGACCTAATTTGAGAGCTTTCTGAGCTATTCTATTCTAGCCTTATTCTAGATACTGAGATTGTGGTGGTGACAAGAAGACAAGAAGACAGAAGAGGCTCTTGTGCTCATGGTAGTTCATTTTAGTGAGAGGAGACAGGTGACTGACGGATATTTAGATGATGGAAAGATAATGTATATTTTAGATAGATATAAGTGCTATGAAAAAAATAAAATTGGCTAACATATTAGAGGATGCTTGGGGCATTAGGAATAAATTAGATAAGGTTCTTAGGAAAATATCATGATTTACTTTAATGGATATAGGTATGTTCTGATGTTCTATTTTTTATTGTGTGCGATTTATCATAGTCTTAGTGATTTTTTAGGATATTGACCATCATCCAAACTTTCACTTTTTCCCTAATATTTTAAAAATTATACTTCTGTTATTTTTAATGTCTGTAGGATCTGTAGCTATGCCCTTTTTACAGTCTTAATATTGGCAATTAGTTCATTCTCACATTTTTCTTCATCTGACCTAACAGCTTTCTATTACCTTTATTAGTCAACTCGGTATAATAATATTTGCCTTTAATGACTTGCCAATAATGTATATTTGCTTTCGATTTCATTAGTTACTGCTCTTTATTTTCTTCCTTTCGCTTTTCCTAAGTCTAAGACATTATTTTTCCCTGAGTTGTTTCTTTTAGTAACATCATGAGATGGATATTTATTTTATTGATTTTTCAGCCTCTCTTTTTTTCTGTTATATTCATTAAAAGCTATAATTTCACTCTCAGCCTCTAAGGTATTCCCATTCCTGGGTATGCCTGAGCAGAGGTTGGGGGAACAGCATGCGTCCAGGGTGCTGGGCTGCTTCAGGCTCTGTCCTGGTCTGCTGGCTCTGGGGACAAGACCTTTGAGCTCTGGATGATGTGGCCAAAGAGGATGGGCTACCCTCAGGACCAGGCAGAGACTTCACCCGCTTTGCCCTGGGGATTGGAGGAGAGACCCCACGTGGTGGATTTTATTGCATCCCCTTTTGTTAGGGAATTGAGAGGGACGTTTTCTCCTTTCACTAAGCTCATCTAGTTCTTCTATGCTCGTCTAGTCTGAGCTCTGAGAACATACTTTATCATCCTTTGATGATGTCCCTCATCCTGTACCCCTTGTCATGCTTTATTTTTCCCCAATGCACTTATCATCACCTGTTGAATATTTTATATGTGTCCATGCATTCTCCATGTATCACATTCACTAGAGAGTTAGCTCCAGGAGAGGTGGGGCTGTGTTTTGGTCGCTGCTAGATCTTCAGTGTCTAGAACACAGCTTGACAGATTGCAGCAGTGAATGAATACGTTCGCATCATGTGCTCTTAAACCTGAGCTCTATTACCAACATTTCTCCATGCGTTGTCTAAAAGACGAGGGCAAAAAAAAAAAAATCTAAAAGTGGAGTTTGAAGCTGTCAATTAAAGTCATCTTCAATTTCCTTACTTGTAAAATGGAGATAAACAGCTACATTATAAGAGAGTTATATTGGGCTGCAATATAATTTAAATAATGAGAACAATTTGCAAGTTATGGAACATTATAGCAACTGCAGTTGCTGTTGCTATTTTTGTTCAAGACTTTCACTATTATTGATATGGCTCAGAAGCAGAATTGAAAGGCATAGGGTAATTCCCACAGATTGGGATAAAAGGGAGACATTTATGGAAGTTATATTTGTAATGTCATTGGATACATGACCACACTGCTCACTCGATACACCCTGAGGGCAAACATGTTATAGCTGGTCCAAAGCTCATCTTCCCATCCCAGTTGCCCCTCCAGGGCTGCCGTTTACCCTCGTGCACGCTGCACCACTTTGAAACGTGGCGGTCAGTCTCTTCCTGCTGGATCGCCTGTACCACCTGGTTCTCTGGCTTCTGGCTAGATTTTACAGTGAGAAGCATTGGCACTTTGGGGGTCAAGATGAGAAAGAGGCCAGGGAATTGATGACTGTCACACTCTCTCTGCTGCTCCATGACTTGGTAATACCGTCTTCCTTTCCCAGAAGCCACAGCTCCTGTTGGATGACTCCTTTCCATTATCATGGCTTTCGTGACTTCGGCTGACAATTGCTCCCTCCTCTTGTCCTCTTGTCCCTGTAGGCTGGGAGTGTGGAGAGGGAGAGGGAAGTAATATCATGGCTCCCCCTGTGGCTAGTGTCCCTGATTTTCTCGGTCCTGCCCAGTCTATTTAAACACAGCCTCTATTAAGCTCAGTCACCCCCTTGGAGTGTGCTTCTATTTCCTCTAAGGACCCTGCCTAAGAACTCTTTCACATCATCATCATCATCACTTGCTTTGTGTTTATTGCATAGTTGACCTGGCCCTTTTTTGAGTGTGTTTGCACATGCTACCCCACTTCTGGGCATGATCACCACCACCCCCATTTTGCAGATGAGAAAACTGAGGCATAGCCTGGAAAACTGATTCCCCCAAGGTCCCACAGCTAGAGGCCTGTTTATAAGATGCAGGATTTAACTTTTATGCTGTGCAGCACTCCTGAGAAGTATCTGTGCTGCTTCCAAGTTCTGAAGTAGGGCGGCCCAGGCCAGTGACTTTTGCTATCAAAATGTTGGCAATGCAATTGATTACACGATTTGGTTTTCACTAGTCATCATTAAGTGTGGAGAGTTTCAGGTTCAGTGTTAGTAGCTGAGATCCTCTAGCTCACACAGGGAGAACTCTCAATCTTCTAAAAAGGTTCTTTGGGCCACAACTAATGCACACTGGGTTAACATGTGCAAGGTCCCATTTTCTCTTTTTCAGACAATGCGAAGTAAGGCCAGGGCAGGGATGATTTAGACAGTACATTCCGCAGGCTCATTTTCATGCTAATAGGAATAATTAAAGATTTCAAAAGCCATGTTTCCCCAAGCCTCCCCATGTTTTAGAATGAGAGCAGGGAATAAAAGAAGTTGGTTTATATAGCAAATTTATTCTTTCTATAGCTACCTGCAGCTACTTTCAGGCTTTTGGGTTCTGGGGAGAAAAGGCACAAGAGTAAGGAATGGCAGTAGCCCTGACTCCAGTTTGGAATTTTTGTTTACAAATGTGAGATGCATATTATATTGTACAGTATGTCAGATTGATTTAAGAGCTTTATTGGATTGTATGCACTGACCGTTTAGGGTTAGTAACGATTGGTAGTGTTATGTGGAAGGAACTATCCTAACATTTAAATGTCTTAACTCATTTAATCCCATAACACGTCATTATGTATTCACTGTTGTCAGTCCCATTTTGTAGACAAGGATATGGAGGGATAATGGGGATAATTTAACTTGGATAAAGTTATGCCACCAAGAAGAGAATGAAGGTTTATGTGACAGGCTCCAAAGTCCAGCTCACAGCCACTCCGCTTTCCTTGTTTTACCATGTAGCGTGCTGACGGCTTCCAGGCCCACCAAGTCTGGGCTATGCTGTGGACCTCATCAAGCCGCCCAAGAGCACCTGGCATGAAAGACCTTCAGCCGGATCTCAATATGCAGTGACCCGACCAGGGCAAAGTGACCAGCAGGTGTCAGGAGTTACTCACAGAACCCTTGGCTGCAGGCTTCCCAGGAGGTTTCCAGCCCCCAGACTGAATTCCCACAGCACGATTCCCCCAAAGAACACATGAAAGTGCTGAGAAGAGGCTATTACTAATACCAGGTGACTTGCCTGCTTTATTCCTTTACCTTCTGCCCTTAACGTTACTTTTCAATACCACTTTTAATGATGAATAGAATTCCATTATTTGCTAAATGCCTAATGAATTCCAATAATCTCCTGCTGTAAGATATTTAAATTTTCTTGCTATTTTTTTATAATAAAGGATATTCTATTAAACTTCATGTCATAAAATCATCGAACACATCTTTTATTATGTTCTTGAGAAATAACTGTTGGATTATAGGCACATACACACACACACAGAGTTAAGTCTTTTTTAACCTATTGCCAAATATCCTCTGGGAAACTAGATAGCTTTAGACACTTGAACTACATATGAGTGTTTTTCCTGCACCCTTTGAAGCACTGGTTATTGATCTTTTAGTCATGGGCAATTGGTAAGGGAAAATGATACTTGCATGTTTCTTTCTTAAAAAACTGTTACTGTGAAATATACAACAAATGTAGAAAAGTACATAGACTATAAGTTTATAGATCAATAATTTATCACAAAGTGAAAACCCAAGTGTCTCCCACCTGGCTGAACAGCACTTTGCCTGCACCCCAGAAGCACCCCAAGTGTATTCCCAAAGACTCCTCCCCCAAAAGTAAACATTACCTGAGTGAATCAGTCTCTAAGAACTATAGTTCATTTTACCTCTTTAAATAAATGTATATATTTCTATAAATGGAGCCATTTTGCCATAAATCAAGGTCTATAAATGCACAGGTCTCTTTCTAGACCCTCAGTTATATTCCTGGGCTACTGGTCTATTCATTTGCTCATTCTAATTTCCCTCATCAACACATCTTTATATTGAATCTTGATATGCAGTAGACACAGTCTTCCCATCTAATTCTTCTTCAAAGGATTATTTGCTATCATTGCCCCTTAACATATCCATATAAATTTTACAACCAGCTTGCCAATTTCCTACAAAAATAACCTCTTGGGATTTTTATTGAGATTGAAAAGCATTTTTAGTTAGAGAGCTTTTATTTAATTATTAGCAGTTTCTTAGTTGAACTGTTTTTAATTACAGTTCAATTTTTTAATAAAGAATTATTAAGATGTTCTATTTCTTCTTATATCAGTTTTCTAAGTTGCATTTTTCTAGGGCTTTTTCTCCATTTCATCTGAATTTTCTAATATATTATCATAAAATTGTTTACACTCCCTTTTATTGAATTTTTATATCTGTCACATGTGTGATTTGTCCCTCTTTTTAGTTTCTGACATTTCTAATTTGCATCTGCTCTAGTTTAGTCTTGTTAGAGTTTATTAATTTTAATAGTCTTTTAAATAAAGTAATTTCTCTCATTGCAGATTCTCTCCATTATAGTTTGCTTTCTATGTAATTACCTTTTGTTCTTGTCTTGATTATTTATTCTTTCCATGGCCTTTAGGTTTAATCTGTGGGTTTTTTTCTAACTTTTTGAAAAGGACATTTAAGTCATATTTAAAACGTTTCTTTATTCCATATATATCCACTTAAAGGTGGACATTGCACTCTAAACATAGCTTTAACAGCATCCTTGATTTTTAATATGTAGGATTTTCATTATTTTTCATTTCATACTGTGGTGAATTGAATTACAATCCCCTGTTCTTGGCCTTGGTCTGCATTCTGGTGGGTGTGTGAATAAGATTTCTTCAAGGTGTGACCTCAGTTAAGCTGTGGCCCAGGTGAATCAGGAAGGGCTTCAGTACAGATGACTGGAGTCCCTTATCAGCAGAGTGAAATTCAGACAAGAGAAGCCAAGGGAGCAGCCAGAAGTCAACAGAGCTCAGAAGAGAAAGAAGGTGTCACCATGTGCATTGTCATGTGATAGAAAAGCCAAGGAACCCCAAAGATTGCCAACCACCCAAGATACCTACCACGGGAGGAAGCCTCTGAAACCGTGAGCCAATTGATTCCTTCTGTTAAGCCAACCCATTGCATGGTATTTGTTTTAACATCTGGAAAAAAAAATGGAAACATATTTCTAAATAAAACTTCATTTTTTTCTTATTAGAGAAGTTGTAGGCTTACAGAAAAATCACGCAGAAAGTAGAGTCTCCACATACCTGCCCCTCCCCACTCCAGATTTCCCTAATACTAATATTTTGCATTTATGTATATATTTTTAATTATTTGAAGTATGCTGACACTTGCTTTTAGGCCTAATATATGATAAAATTTGCCAGTATTCCAAGTGTGCTTGAAAAGAAAATACATTCTGTAGTTGCTGAAGGCTGCACACACATATATAATACATAATGCATGTATGTGGATATAACTAATTTTCTTAATTATGTTGTTAAAATATTTTATATTAGTTCTGTTTTTGTTTTTAGTTTCTGACAACTGAGAGAAGTAAATTAAAACCCCCACTCTGAATGTGCATCTATCCCTATTTCTCATTTTTAGCCCGGTCAATTTTTGCTTTAAATTCTTATTGCTTATTCCATGTAGGTGAAAACAAATTAAAAATCATTGCATCTTCTCAGTGAGTTTAAATTTTCATTACTTCATAAGGATTATGAAGTATCCTTATTTATTTCTTCTTATGCATTTTATCTTAAGGTCTACTTTATCAAATATTATTTTAGACACACAATCTTCTTTTACTACTGTTTACAAGGTATAATTTTTTTCAGTCTTTCTATATTTCTGCTTTATGTAAGCCTTCTATAAATAACATTTGATTTTAGTCCAGAGAGACAATTTGTCTTTTAAATGGAAGCGTTATTCTCTCTGCAAGTAATATAATTCCTAATACTTTTGGGTTAAAATATGTCAATTTATAATGTTTTTTGTTTTGTTAATTTTTCCTATTTTGTCTTCTTTCAAATGAAAAAGTTTAATGCTGTTAATCTCTTAATTAGGAAATTAAAATTATTTTACTATGCTTTTAGTGATTACTTTAGAGATTGTAACATGACTACTTGATATTAATTAAAATAATAATATTAACATCTAATATTAATTATTACTTTTCTTCTTTTTTAGGAAAATGCAACAATCTTGGAACTCTTTAACTTCATTTATGTACCTTCTAAATGTGTGCCAGTGTCTATACATGTACACATATACATTAAATACCTCAAGCAATTCATTTTATTATTGTTTTATGTAGTCATCATTTACTTACATTTTTTACACTTTCTGGTGATCTTATTCCTTCTTGTCTGTTTTTCCCCCAAGACTTGAGATTATTTCCTTCTGTCTGAAGAACACTCTTTGTTATTTCCTTTAGAACGGGTCTTCTTGTAACAAAGGCAGGCTTTGTTTACCTGGAAGGTCTTTATCTCAATGTTGCTGTTGATGGATATTTTCGCAGGGACATCTTTCATTATTTTGGTTGGGAAATCAGCTTTGTTCAAGTACCCTGACCTTTAATTGAAAGGATAACAATGCTTGAAAAACAGTAGGGCTTTCGTTTTAAATAGGGATTGCAATACTAAATCCACCATAATTAACGCCATGCCTTGAGTTTTTTGACCTGTAAGTGTGGGTAATATCTCTTGGTGGATGTTGTAAAGATTCAAGATGTTATTATTTTTTTAAGCATCTGGCCTAGTGGGCATTCAAAATGGTAACATTTATAATAATGTTAACAACAATTTCCTATCAAGTCCTCTCATTCTGAAATGTAAACTTTATAGTTTACTTTTAAACTAAACTTCTATATAGGCAACAAAATCTCCAAAAGAACCAAGTTTGGTATTTAAAAAATAGTTATTTCCACTACGTTATTTTCTGCCAAGTCTTACAACCCCTTCCTCTTCAATCCTTATTCCATCCACGCTAAGTACACATCACACTGTAAACATAAAGGGAGCGTGTGGACACAGAAACATGGGGGTTTGTGTGGCCACCAGATGTGGCCACCACGGAAAGCTCACCCAGAAAGGGAGCCTGCACGCATCTGGTCTGGTGTGGAGCACTTCTTCCATGTGACATTTGTCAGTGCTGGCTCACAAGCTCCTCCAACATTCCTCGTATTTTCATGGGTTTTCACATTAGAGTTAAGTTTGCAAAGGCGTCTGTTGGCATGTTTTTCTGCTAATAATTAATTCCTATCCTAGCATCACATGTGATCCCAATCATTCTGGAATGTCATATGCTTTATTAGCTCTGCCCTCAAATAGAATGTTAACTTCTGTGTTTCCTAAGAGCTGAACAAAAATTAAGCAAAAGTTCATCCACATGCCTTATGAAATAGTCATGTTTCTTACTTGTTCTCCCTTGTCTGAAGCTGAGACAGAAGTTTGATAATTAGGAGGAAAACTATCTCTGATTTTCCCCAACGATGCTAATTTATCCACAACCATCTATTCTTGTGTCCTTAATTGTTAACTGGTGTGTGTATATGTGTTTGCATGTATGCATATGTATATGTATATAGTTTCCTTTGATCTGTCTTTCAAAATGGTTTCAATTATTTTCTTAGTTTCTTCAAAGAATCACTATGATTTTATTGGTTCTCTGAGTTGGTCCTTTGACTTCTTTTTCACTAACTTTTGTAATTTTTGAATCTTTCCTTTCTTCTACTTTCCATTGCTGTTTACAGCTTTCTGAAAGGAAAAAAATGTTTTTTGATATTCTTTGAGAAATTCTGAAACAACTTGTGTGTTTGGAAAGAATGCATACTCTTTCATTTAATTGTGCAAGGTTCTCTATATTTCCTTTGGTTAAAACTTGTTCAAATATTTTGTTACAAATCTTTCTGCTTGACATATGAATTTCCAATCCTCCTCCATTTATAAAGGATTTGTCAAATTCACCTAATAACTTTGACAATATATACATTACATATTTCAAGATTATGTGGCTAAATACATTAACTTCAAGTTTATGACATTTTTCTTATAAATCACTATTATATCATTATTTCGTATTCTATTTATATCTATAGTTTTTTGCCTTGACAACTATTTTCTATACTATTGAATAAAGCTACATCGGGTTTTCTCTGGTTGCTATTTATTGGACATACTTTTTCCATTACTTTCCCTTTATTCTTCCCATATCATTATATTATTTGAATGACTCCTATAATATGCTTGGGTTTTTAAACTCTGAATATTAGGTCACTTTAATACAATTTAAAATTATATGCAACCTAAACACATAATCGTAAAAAATATAATGCAAAAAACGGCAAGAATTATGTACCATATTACGTAGAATTTTACCATCACTTTATTTTTATAACCTCAAATTTAATGATTATTAGATTCCTCATAATTCTTATTGATTTTACTGTCATTAGTTTAAAAGCTTGCTTAGATTTATCTATATATTATCTAGATATGGATATTTTGTTACTTTTTAAATTTCATTGGTATTTGATGTAAAGTCTTGAATTTGAAGACACACTACTTTCAGTTTTGGAAGATCTTTAGAATTAGGTCTTTAAATGACTATTCTTTCTATTTCTTCTTATGGAACATCTGCTTATTTTATCTTCAATAATTAATGTGTTAATTCAGATCCTTGTTTTTCTACTTCATGAGTGGGTGGTCTCCTCACCCTGCCTTTGAATTCTCTTTCTATAGGATAAATAGTGTCTAATGGAGCCAAAGAGCTGGCCTTTGCAGAGGGTTAGAGGTGAAGGATTTTGATGATTTTCTTGTCCTTAGTCCAACCTTAGTCCTTTATCTTGGTGCTGATTTTGATTCATGCCACATTCATCCCTGGGGCATAAGCCAAACAAAAGAAAAGCTTTACCATTTAAATTCTTTTAGTTAAAAGAAAGCAAAAAAGGCAAATGAGCTATTTTCTTCTAGACCCTTGGAATTGGAAAGGTTGACAATCAATTCTGACATGGTGCTTTCTCTGCTCTTCTTTTAAAACATAGCTACTCTCTCTGTGATGATACTTCACCTGCAATCTGTAAGTACCTGTCTCACCAAAGATGTAAAGTAGCTTAGAAATTCGGAAATGTGTTTCGGGAGACCTATAGGCAAGAGATAAATAGAGGCTCTATTTCTCACACTTCTTGCCTAGAATAACGAAGAAAAGTGTTACTCCTTGCCTAGGGAGATCAACAATATGTAGAATTGATTTGGCTGTGTGGGAGGCATTCACACATTTGCATCAGCCCCTTCCATTGCCGGCTGCTGTGCCAGGGTCTGAGAGACAGACAGAGAGGCTTGGCCCGTGTTCTTTGCAGCCAGTATCACCCAGTAGGTCTGATGCTCAAATAGATGTTTGCCTTATGCAAAGTGGCCACCCGGGGCTGAGCTTGTGCTTAGCTGGCAGAGTGTGTTTTTCTTTTAATTGAATTAATGCCTGTGCTTGTTTCATTTTGTTACTGTAATGAATTACTACAAACTTAGTGGCTCAAGAGACAACAAATTTATTCTCTCATAGTCCTGGAGATGAGAAGTCTAAAATGGGCCTTACTAGGCTACTGTTAAGGTGTTGTCAGGGTCATGTTCCTTCTGGAGACTCTGGGGGAGAACCTGTATCCTTGCCTTTTCCACCTTCTAGAGGCCTCCTGTTTTTCTCAGCTCTTGGCCCTGCACCTCTGTCTCCATTGTCAAGTCCCCTTCCCTGACTCCGATGTTCCTACCTCTCTCTGTCGGGACGCATGTGATGAAATCAGACCCATTTGGATAACTAGAATAATCTCCCCACCTCAGGATCATTAATTTAATATCATCTGCAAGGTCTCTTTTGACATGTAAATAAGATACTCAGTTTCCAGGGATTGGGGCAGAGAGATCTGGGGAAGGGGAAAGGAAGGAGTTATTCTGCCTAATGCGATGACCATGTAAAAATGAAAATGACTTACTGTAAAATTTAATATCTCCTAAAAATATGGAACTATTAAACTTTCCCACCTGGGAAACCCCTAGTACTCTCTCAAACACTAGGGACTCCCAAGCTAAGAGGCCAAGCTCTTGATCTTGACACTTGCGCTTATAAAATTTATTTTTGTAATGGAGAAGCTAAGGCTACCTACAATTATGCCTAAGAGTTACTTCCAGAAAACCTCTTTTGTTGCTCAGATGTGGTCTCTCTCTCTCTAAGCCCAGCTCTGCAAGGAAAATCATTACCTGCCCCCCTCCACCCAACTTGGGACATGATGTCCAGGGTTATGAGTCTCTGTGGCAACGTGGGACATGACTCCCAGGGATGAGTCTGACCCTGGCACCATGGGATAGACAATACTTTCCTGACCAAAAGGTGGAAAAGAAATGTAACAAAATAACATTTCAGTGGCAAAGAGTGTTCAAATAGATTTGGGAGGCTATTCTGGAGGCTACTTGCATGCAAGCTTCAGTTAGATACTGCTAATTGCCACAGTTTGCCAAACCCCACCCGACACTATTCCTGTTAACCCTAAAGAACACCGAGGGCTTTATGTGAGATCCTACAAAAGTTGCATACAGAACTTAAATTTCAGGAAGGTGGCCAAATAGAGTAGCTTGAGATCAGCCCTGCTCTATGGAAAAGTTAGAGAAGGGACCAGAGAGCAACTGATGTGGCAATTCTGGAGTGTGGCTGACCTAGGAGAGCCTTCTGCACCACATAGGGTGGCCCTAGTTTCAGAGGCTGAGGAACTAAGAGGCAGAAAGCTGGAAACTGACGTTGAGGTACAGACCCCATGAGAGTGCACGGATGGGAGCCGAGGACTAGGAAGCAAACCAGGCTGCGTTCCTTGGGCATGATGCACTCACCAGTGCAGCCCCATGACCGGCAATTCACCCCAAACCCCATGTACCCAAACCCTGTCACCCACTCTATTCCTGGTGCTCCAGCCCACCCCACCAGCCCCCAGTGCATGTACCTGCCTCACATCCCCACCCCAAGTGCAGCCCAATCTGCCTCTTCTGCATCCTCCCAAGCACTCCCTCCCTGTTCCTTGAGGGCTGCTGCCAGCGCATAAGGGCTGCAAGCACTAACCTCCATACCCAGGCTTCTCCTGCCCCCCACCCATAGTGTCACACAGCCTCACCCCGCCTTCCCTGAGCTCTGCACATCAGTTTTAGGCACCCACACAAGCTCACGGCCCTCAGCTATGCTTTCCAGCTCTGAGAAAGTGCAGACATAAGCAGCCGGGTCATATCTGATCCCAATACATGAAGGCATTACGCCGACCTGCTGCCACAGCTCTATGCATGCTCACCAAGAGCCCCGTGCCTTAGACCAGCACACACCAGGATTACATGCCCCAGACCAGTGCACCAGCCTAGCTACATCCTCCCTGGCTGCTGGGAGCCCACATTCATAAGCACCAGTGTAATATCCCCACTCTGCACCTACACCTGCCCTGAAACAAATCTCCACACTGAGCGCCCCACCCCATACCCTACTCCCTGCTGTACAACCATCCTGCAAACACAAGGCCTTAGACTACTGAAAAAAATCAACTCCCAGAGTAAATCAATCAAGATATTTACATGCGACAAAGACAGGAGAAGATCACTAAACACATCACAATGAGACAGACATAGCCCAGCCTAATGACCAAACTAAAACACCAGAGGAGACACAGATGTTGGAACAACTAATCAAAGATGTTCATACAATTCTACTTAATAAAAGAAGTAGAATGGCAAATGATATAAAGGAGATAAAGAAGACAGTAGAAGAGCATAAAGAGGAATTTGAAAGGATAAATAGAAAAATAGCAGATATCACAGAGATTAACGACTCTGTTGACCAAATAAAAAACATACTAGATGCACACAACACCAGATTTGAAGAGACAGAAGAAAGAATAAGTGATATATAGGACAGGATAATTGACTGACTTCGAAGACTGAAAACAGCAAATGGCAAAAAAGATGGAAAAATTTGAATAGGATCTCAGGGAAATGATAGACAAAACAAAGCATACAAATATAAGAATCATTGGTGTCCCAGAAGGAGAAGAGAGGAGTAAAGGGCTAGGAAGAGTAGTTGAGGATATAATGGGGGAAAACTTCCCAACCCTTCTAAAGGACATAAATATACAGTCAAAGAAGCCCAATGAACTCCAGACAGAATAAATCCAAATAGGCCTTCCCCAAAGCACATACTAATTAGTCTGTCAAATGTTGAAGAGAAGCAGACAATCCTGAATGTGGTAAGAGAAAAAAAATCTACTACATACAAGGGAAACCAAATAAGACTGAGTTCAGACTACTCAACTAGCACCATGGAGGTGAGAAGGCAGTGGTATGATATATTCAAGATCCTGAAAGAGAAATACTTCCAGCCAAGAATTCTGTACCCAGTCAAACTGTCCTCAAAACTGAGGGAGAGATTAAAATTTTCACAGACAAAGAAGTCCTGAAAGAATTTGTCAACAAGAGACCGGCCCTACAAGAAATACTAAAAGGAGTTCTGTAGGCTGAAAAAGAAAAAAGACAGGAGAGGGAGGTCTGGAGGAGGGCATAGAATTGAAGAGTACCAATAAGGGTAATTTATAGAATACAAAGAGAAAGAAGGAAAAGAATATACAGATCTGACAAATAAAATAAAAAATATAAGATGTTGAATTCAAGAAACGCCTTTTTAATAATAACTTTGAATGTTAACAGACTAACCTTACCAATTAAAAGATACAGATTGGCAGAATGGATTAAAAAACACAATCCAGCTATATGCTACTTACAAGAGACTCATCTTAGACACAATGATATAAATGGTTTGAAAGTGAAAGGATGGAAAAAGATTTTCCACGTAAGTTGTAACCAAAAGGAAGCAGGAGTAGTTATACTAATATCGGACAAAATAGACTTTAAATGTAAAGACATCGTAAGAGACAAACAAGGACATTATATACAAATTAAAGGGTCAATTCACCAAGAAGATATAACAATCATAAATGTTTACAGATAGAACAACCAGACAGAAGATTAACAAGGAAATGGAGAAGTTAAACGACTCATAAATGAATTAGACCTAACAGACATATATAGGTCATTGTACCCCCAAACACAAGGATATTGTGCTGGTTTGAAAGGAAGTATGCCCCCTAAGAAAAGCCATGTTTTAATATAAATCCCATTTCATAAAGGTAGAATAATCTCTATTCAATACTGTATGTTTGAAACTGTAATGAGATCATCTCCCTGGATTATGTGATTTAGTCAAGAATGGTTGTTAAACTGGATTAGGGGATGACATGGCTCCACCCATTTGGGTGGATCTTGATTGGTTTATTGGAGTCCTATAAAAGAGGAAATATTTTGGAGAATGAGAGATTTAGAGAGAGCAACACTACGAAGCAGAGAATCCACAAGCCAGCAACCTTTGGAGATGAAGAAGGAAGACGCCTCCCACGGAGCTTCATGAAACCGGAAGCCAGGAGAGAAAGCTAGCAGATGACACCGTATTCGCCATGTGCCCTTCTAGCTGAGAAGAGAAGCCCTGACTGTGTTCGCCATGTGCCTTCTCACTTGAGAGAGAAACCCTGAACTCCATCAGCCTTCTTGAACCAAGGTATCTTTCCCTGGGTGCCTTTGATTGGACATTTCTATAGACTTGTTTTAATTGGGACATTTTCTCAGCCTTAGAACTGTAAACTTGCAACTCATTAAATTCTCCCTTTTAAAAGCCATTCCATTTCTGGATTATTGCATTCCGGCAGCTAGCAAACTAGAACAGATATACATTCTTCTCCAAAGCTCATGAAACATTCTCCAGGATAGATCATATGCTGGGGCACAAAACACGTCTTTATAAATTTAAAAATAATGAAATTATTCAAAGCACTTTCTCTGATCACAATGGGATGAAGCTGGATCTTTGGTGATAACCACCAAAGAATGAGAACATTCACAAATATATGGAGATTAAATAACACACTCTTAAACAACTGGTGGGTCAAAGAAGAAATTGCTAGAGAAATGAGTAGCTATCTGGAGATGAATGAAAATAAGAATACAATTTATCAGAACTTAAGGGATGCAGCAAAGCTGTGCTGAGAGGGAAATTTATTGCCCTACATGCCTATATTCAAAAACAAGAAAGAGCAAAAATCAAGGACTTAACAGCACACCTGGAGGAACTTGAGAAAGCATAGCAAACTAACCTCAAAGCAAACAGAAGATGAAGAATAACAAAAATTAAAGCAGAGATATATGAATGGGAGAAAAAAGAACAACAGGAAGAGTCAATAAAACCAAAAGTTGGTTCTTTGAGAAAATCAATAAAATTGATGGGCCACTAGAAAGACTGACAAAGAAAAAAAGAGAGAGGATGCAAATAAACAAAATCAGAAATGAGAAAGGGTGTATTACCACAGATCCTGAAGAAATAAAAGAAATCATAAGAGGATACTATGAACAACTATATGCCAACAAACTAGACAACTTAGACGAAATGGACAAATTCTTGGAAACACACAAATAAGCTACACTGACTCAGGAAGAAATAGAAGATCTCAACAAACCAATCACAAGTAAAGAGATTCAATCAGTCATCAAAAATGTTCCTACAAAGAAAAGCCCAGGGCATGATGGCTTCACAGGGGAATTTTATCAAACATTACAAAAAGAAGGAACACCAATCCTGCTCAAATTTTTCCAAAAAACTGAGGAAGAAGGAATTCTACCTAACTCATTTTATGAACATAATTATCATCTTAAATACAAAAACCGGATAAAGATACTGTGCTAGTTTGAAAGGATTTACGTACCCTAGAATAGCCATGTTTTAATCCTAATCCCATTTCGCAAAGGCAACCATTTCTTCTAATACCTATTCAGTACTGTATGTTTGAAACTTTAATTAGATCATCTCCCTGGAGATATGACTCAATCAAGAGTGGTTGTTAAGGGTGGCTGCCGTGGCTCAGCAGGCAGAGCTCCGACCTGCTGTGCTGGAGGTCTGGAGTTCGATCCCTGGTGCCTCCTGCCCATATGCAAATTAAAAAAAAAAACTTAAAAAAAAAAAGAGTGGTTGTTAAGCTAGATTAGGTGGAGACATGTCTCCACCCATTCTAGGTGGGGCTTGATTACTTTACTGGAATTCTATAAAACAGAGATTCTGAAAGGGCAGAATAGGATATAGCCATAAGAAGCAGAGAGTCCACCAGCCAGTGACCTTTGGAGATGAAGAAGGAAAGTGCCTCCTAGGGAGCTTCATGAAACAGGAAGCTAGGAGAGAAAGCTAACAGATGATGCTGTGTTTGCCACATGCCTTTCCAGATGAGAGAGAAACAGTGACCATATTCACCATATCCCTTTCTACTTGAGAAAGAAACCCTGAACTTCACCGGCCTTCCTGAATCAAGGTATCTCTCCCTGGATGCCTTAGATTAGACATTTCTATAGACTTGTTTTAATTGGGACATTTTCTTGGCCTTAGAACTGTACACTAGCAACTTATTAAATTCCCCTTTTTAAAAGCCATTCCATTTCTGGCATATTGCATTCTGGCAGCTAGCAAACTAGAATAAAAGAGAGGAAAACTACAGGCCAATCTCCCTAAAGAACATAGATGCAAAAATTCTCAATAAAATATTAGCAAACAGAATCCAACAGCACATTAAAAGAATTATACACCATGACTAAATGGGGTTTATACCAGGAATGCAAGGATGGTTCAACACAAGAAAATCAATTAATGTAATAGAGCACATTAACAAATCAAAAGGGAAAATCACATGATCATGTTGATTGACGCTGAAAAAGCATTCAACAAAATTCAGCATCCTTTTCTGATAAAAACACTCCAAAAGATAGGAAACAAGGTAACTTCCTCAATAGCATAAAGGGAATATATGAAAAACTGATAGCCAGCATTGTACTCAATGGAGAGAGACTGAAAGCCTTCCCCCTAAGAACAGGTACAAGACAAGGATGCCCACTGTCACTACTATTATTCAACATTGTGCCAGAAGTTCTAGCTAGAGCAATCAGGCAGGACAAAGAAATAAAAGGCATCCAAACTGGAAAGGAAGAAGTAAAACTCCCATTATTTGCAGATGATATGATACTATATTTGGAAGATTCTGATAAATCTACAGAAAAGTTACTTGAGCTAATAAACAAATTCAGCAGGGTCGCAGGATATAAAATTAATGTGCAAAAATCAGTAATGTTTCTATACACAAGCAATGACCTAGCTGAAGATTCAGTTAAGGAAAAAATTCCATTCAAAACAGCAACTAAAAGAATCTAGTACTTAGGAATGAACTAACTAGGGATGTAAAGGACTTGTACACAAAAAACTATATAATAGTGCTAAAAGAAATCAAAGGAGATCTAAATAGGTGGAAAGACATTCCCTGTTTACAGAAAGGAAGGCTAAATATACTTAAGATGTAAGTTCTCCCAAAATTGATCTACAGATTCAACACAGCACCAATCAAAATTCCAACAACCTACTTTGAAGATTTGGAAAAGCTAATTCCAAATTCATCTGGAAGGGAAAGAGACCCCAAATAGCTAAAAGCCTCCTAAAAAAGAAGAATGAAGTGGGAGGATTAACTGACTGTAAAATCTATTATAAAGTCACAGTGGTCAAAACAGCATGGTGCTGGCACAAAGACAGATGCATTGACCAATGGAATTGAATTAAGAGTGCAGAAAATGGCCACCAAATCTATGTTCAACTGATTTTTGACAAGGCCCCCAAATCCTCTGAACTTGGACAAAATAGTCTTTTCAATAATTGGGCATGGAAGAACTGGATATCAATAGCCAAAAGAATGAGAGAGGACCCCTATCTTCCACCCTACATAAAAATTAACTCAAAGTGGATCAAACACCTAAATATGAGAATGAGCACCATAAAGTTTCTAGAACAAAACATAGGGAAACATCTTCAAAACCTAATAATAGGATCCTAAACTTTATATCCAAAGCACAAGCAACAAATGAAAAAAATAGATATATGGGAACTCCTCAAAATCAAATGCTTCTGCACCTCAAATGACTTTGTCAATAAGGTGAAGAAGTAGCCAACCCAATGGGAGAAAATATTTTGAAATCACATATCAGACAAAGGTTTGATTTCCTGTACATGCAAAGAAATCATACAACTCAACAACAAAAGAACAAACAACCCAATTATTAAATGGGCGAAAGATATGAACAGGCCTTTTTCTGAAAAGCAAATACAGATGGCTCAAAAGGACATGAAGAGTGCTTATTTTCACTGGCTATAGGGGAAATGTGGATCAAGACTACAATGAGATACCACCTCACACCTACAAGAATGGCTGCTATTAAATAAACAGGAAACTATAAATGTTGGAGAGGATGTGGAGAAACTGGGACACTTATGCAATGCTGGTGGGAATGTATAATGGTGCAGCCACTATGGAAGACTGTTTGGAGGATCCTTAGGAAACTGCCAAAATACTGAGTTGCCCTATGACCCAGCAATATACCCAGAAGAGCTGAAAGTAATGACACAAACAGACATTTGTACACCGATGTTCATAGCAGCATTATTCACAATCGCCAAAAGATGGAAACAAACCACATGCCCATGAACAGATGACTGGATCAACAAAATGTGGTATATACATATGATGGAATATTATGCATCAGGAAGACAAAATGACATCCTAAAGCACATGACAAGATGGATGAGCCTTGAGGACATAATGCTGAGTGAAATTAGCCAGACACAAAAGGATAGATACTATATTATTCCACTTTTATGACCAATATACAGTTATAATCAGAGGCTCATAATACAGAATAAAGAGGACTTAGAGATACACAGAAGCTAGAGATGGGTGAACCGTTAGCTAATAAGGTTGAACTCCAATGTAAGAGAACAGATAGGAGTGAAGGTGATTTTCTTGTGGGTGTATAAGTAATATTGTCATATTGAAGATGAACAAGATTGAAAGGGGTTGTATAGATCTATGTGTCCCATTGATTAACACTAGAAATATGAATTAGTTCTTACAAGAATTATTTCAAAGATATGACTCTTGTACAAAGAGTGTTTAAATCCAGGGTACAGGGGGAAAACTGCTATTGCATGCTGTGTTCAAAAGGAAACCATCAGCACTACCACAGCAACAGCAGAGGTAAATAATGGGGGGAAGGACAAGAGTTAAGAGAAGGTTTAGATATCCAATTTGGCGAGGGTGTGTTTATTGGTTTTCTTTCTCTTGGGAACAACAAAATTATCTAAAATTGAGAATGTTGATGCACTGTGGACTTGAGGCTCTATAAATGATGCCTGATGAATGCAGGTGGCTTAGGGATGCACTGACTGAGAAGCAGATTGGCGAACGTTGGTATATACTCATGTATGAGGGTTGTGCTGCTACAAAAAGGAACAAAGTTGTGAGGCATGCAACAATGTGAATGAACATGTGGGACATTTGGTGAGACAAAATAAGCCTTTAGAAACAAAAGAACAAAAATGGTATGGTCACGTTTAAAAAATGCTTATAAGAAAAGAGCGGCTTAGATTGCAAGCTTTTAGAGCACTCCATGAAGTCTGGAGTAGTGATTATTATTTCTGGATTTTGAGAGATTGTTTTATATATATAAATTGTTATATATATATATATATATATATCAATTTAGAGATAAGAACGAAGCTAAACAGGTTGGGGTTAAAGTAATTCAGAACATAGGGGTAAGGAAGACAGTATCTTCATTTTAGAACAACACATACTCTTTGAGACCAATAGAAGAAAGGTTTATTTGGTCTGGAAATGAAATTTTCTGTAGTGCATAATCTAACTCAACCTATCTGTATAGCTCATTTGAGCAACTGAAACACAGGAGCCCAGAATAAGAAAGAGGTCCTTTAATCCTGTAAAACTTACTATAATGCCTGGATACATCCTAGAGTATATTAAGCAGATAATCAAAAAGTATTGGCAAAGTCTTCTGTGGGATGGGAGAAAGAATACGGAACTATTAAACTTTACTACCAGAGAATTCCCTAATACTGTGTCAAACTTTAGGGACACCCAAATCAAATAGGCCATGCTCTCGATCATGAGGTTTACTCTTGTGAAGCTTATGTAGGTAGTGGAGAAGCTTACACTTCCTATAGGTATACCTAAGAGTTACGTCTAGAGGACCTTTGTTGTTGCTCAGATGTGGCCTCACTCTCTCTAAGCCCAACTGTGCAACTGAAATCATTGCCCTCCCCCTTACAAGGGACATGACATCCAGGGGTGAAAGTCTCCCAGGTGACATGGGAGATGATTCCCAGGGATGAATCCAGTCCTAGCACTGTGGGATCAATAATTATATCCTGACCAAAAGGGGAAAAAGAAGTGTAACTAATAAAGTATCATCAGCAGAGAGAATATTCAAATAGAGTCAAGAGGCTACTCTGGAGGTTGCTCTTAGGCAAGCTTCAGGTAGACCTTGCTACCTATCATAACCTGCCAACTCCCAACCAGGACCATTCCAGCCAATCCTAAAGAAGATTCCACAAGGGTTCCAGGCACTAGAGAAACTTTCCAAAAACCTACAACCTCCAAATGGGTCCCTGGTCCAGATAAGTCCTGAAACCTAGTCCAGCCTCTCCAGAACATCAGATAGTTCCATCTCTCTGTCTCATATTGGTGACAGACCCTTTCAATATGAAAAATTTAGAATGGCCATAGCCCAAACACCCCTAAAGGGAGGGATGGAAAGATCAAAGGTGATGGTGGATATTCTCTGTATATTCAAGAAACTAGGGGAATGATTGGACCTATTAAGTAAAGATATGGAAGATTCTATATTAAAGACTCAAAACAAACTTTTAAAGATAAAAAAAAATCAGATGGAGACAATGTTCAAACATTCCCAATCTCAGGATGAAAATCAGCTTTATTGAAGCTATTCAGTGGACATGAGTAATGGGAAAGTGGTGATCAAAAAATTGAGTATTAAATGCATGCCTTAGATAAAAGCTTTGTTGCACTTTTAAAATGATATGGCCATGAGACTGCAAAGACTCTAGAGAATGTTATATAGAACTGCTTCTTATTATATAAATTGAAAATGGTATCTAGTCCCCTGCCTTCAGTTCAGCACTTTCCCCACAATGCCAAGCACTAACTAGATGTTTGTTTAAAAGGCATTTGTCATTGAACCATCGAGAGGACCCACCCCATTTGTGCATTTAAATGGCTCATACCCCAGTATGTCACTATATCAAAGAACGTATCCTCGAATCTTCTAAACTTCCTCTGCCAAAATGGTAAAATCGTTTCATAATTATTTAAAAAGTAGCTCACTTTTTAAAAAGAGAAAAGTATTTTATTGTTATGCCGACCTACAGCAACTATTGCAGATAAATAGCCAAAATTTGTATGCAAAACTTCCCATCCATCAGGGAACAAAAGGTGCAGAAAAGTGTGCAGAGGTCTTTTTATAAATGGGAACATCTAAAAGAGACAAAAATATTTATATAAAATTGACACTGATGAGTGCAAATAAGAGAAAATGGGACATATCCTTTTGTTGAGTTCATTTACCATTTCAAAATATGGGCTAACCCATATGTTCGTGTGTAATGTCAATATTTTTAATTTATGTACTTACTAAAACAAAGGTGATGGTGGAGTTATACAGAGAAGATAGGATTTAACAAATGAAAAAATGAATGCTGAATCATTAAATTGATACCTCTTTTAGTCTCCAGTATTTTAGAGCAGCAAGAAGTAAAAACCTAAAATTGTGGTATGGTAACCCACGTCAAATTCTGAAATATGTTCTACAGCTAATTGTGCTGTGCTTTGAAATTTATAGCTTTTTTGCATATATATGTTATTTTTCACAGAATAAAAGAAGGAAAAAAGTCAACTGCGATGATAAAAAAGTATTTAAGCCCTCTAGCTTCTTATATTCTGGAGCAGCTAGAAGGAAAAATCTGAGAGGACTGTATGGTAGCCCATGACAAATTCTGGGATCTGTTTTGTAACTACTTGTTAAAGAGTGTTTGAAATCTATTGCTTTTTTTACTTCTTTGCTTTACATATATGTTATACTATACAATAAAAAAAGTTAAAACAAAAAAATTGCATACACTAAGTTGACTTTTCAGAAACCTAAAACCTTCTGAGGTTCATAGGCCAGATAAGTTCTGAAACCCAGAGGTGCCAGTCTCTCCAGAACATCAACCAGTTCCATCCCCCTGTCTCATATTGTTTACACCCCTTTCCACTAGAAAAAGTTAGAATGGGCATGGCCCAAATACCCCTAAAGATTGGGAGAAGGATCAAAGGAGAAGGAGGAGTTATAAGAGAGAAGTTTCTAACAAATGAGTATGACTATGGAATCATTATATTGACAATTCTTTTTAGTCTCCAGTGTCTTAGAACAGCTAGAAGGAAAAACCTGAAATTGTGGAACTATAACCCATAACAAACTCTGAAATCTGTTCTATAACTGTTACAATGTATTTTGAAATCCAATATATTGCTTTTTTGTATGTATGCTATATTTTACAATAAAAAATGTTTTAAAAAAGTAATATCCTTCTGATCAAATTATACATTTTGTTACTAATAATGTATTATCATGGGCTCATCGGTTGTAACAAATGCACCTCAATAATGCAACGCGTTAATGACAGGTAATACTGGATGTGGGGTATGCAGAGACTTTTTGTACTATCTTTACAATAGTCTGGAAATCTAAAACTGTTTTAAAATAAAAAGCTTAATAACAATTATATTTTCTGTGGCCCTTGAGAAGGTAGAAAGTCAGTGTTGGCCACATTCTGGCTGGAAGTCACCGGCTGGACTTGGTCCTGGCTGCCCTCTTTATCGGGACACACACCACTTGGTTCATTCAAGTTCCCAAATTACCCGCTTCACTTATCGAGGTCAATTCTCTGGTGGCTTTTGGAATTTGATGTTGTGACCCCAGATAAAAGTAATTACATGGATAATTATATAATTATCCCTGCTGTCTGCAGCCCGGAGGCAAAGGCCCAGGGGTTCTGAGGGCGTCTTTGAAAGGGATCTGGTCTGGATGCACAGTCAACAGCTGATGGGCAGGCAGGTGCAACCTCGCCCCTGCGTTGCAGAGTTGGGTAATTTCTAGCTCGATTAAATAAGGATTCATCTTCACTGGCTGACAGGCATGTTGCTCTGGCTAAGAACATTTGCTTCTGGGGCTGTTAGGTTTCAGGAATTGTTGCATGAGGTTTAGATAAGACATTCTGGTTACTTCTGAGTGGTGGGGAAGGGAGGTGGGCTGTTAAAAGCTGGTGAAAAATGGGCTTGTCTAAGAATAATTTGCATGCACGTATTATAATTTTAAGCAAGACGCTGAGCCATTACCGTATTCAATTATTTTGATGCTGAGGGGCAACTGTGTCCAGGTCTGAAACATTCGTCTACTTGACATTCAAAAAATGATGTTATGTTTTTATAGAGTGATCCCTGTTTGTGAAGGCCAGAACTCATGTCATTCTGCTTGTCCCTGCCGGGCCCGTATGCCTCTGGGACACAACTGTCACTGATACAGGGTGGCCATGCTCAATGTTTTATAAAGGGGAAAGGACCTTTTTAAGGTCAGGTAAGTCCATGTAAGGAGACAATATGCCTTTCTTTGTTTTCCATTTTGAAATACGAATCTCAGAATTGTAACAAAATTACTTCATCTTCCTTATCTTTATTCCAGCCCACAATTGCTTCTTCTGTTAGTTAATATTCTCTTAACCTTCCTTGATCAAACCTAAGAAGCAAGGACAGAGGGCCCTAAAAGGTTTGTCTTCACACAGTGATATGTGATTTTATAGGGAACATATAAAAATGTTTGCCTTATAATATAATTACCATGTGTCAAACAATGTCCATGTGCCAGGCACAGTGCAAGGAACTCTCCACAGAGTCAGTCATTCACATTTCATTAACATGGGTCATAGCTAGCATTTATCTAGAGCAGGGGTCAGCAGATTACAGCCCTAAGGCTAAATGTGGATCCCTGCTGGTTTTTACAAATGACATTTTATTGGAAAACAGACATCCCCACTGTCTCTGGCTGCTTTCACACCACGAGGGCAGAGTTGAATAGTGAGAGACACTGTGTGGTCCACATAGCTGAAAATATTTACTATCTGTGAAAAAAGTTAGCAACCATCAATGTTTTAAGAGCCACATGGGGATCAATTCATTTAATCTTCCACATAACTCGAAGAGGCAGACATGATTATTTCCCCGTTTTTACAAGGATACAAGGAACTAAATTATACAATGTCAAAGAGCTTTTAAAGGGTAATGCTAGGGATCAAATCTAATTCTCTCCAACCCAACAGCCCAGAATCTTTATGCTACATGACCTCGCAATCTTATGTAACTGGCACCCCAAATTATTTTCCTTGTACCTGCTACCTTATCAAGGGAATGTGTTTATTCTTTCCCAAAGTGATCTGCTGGGTTTGAAAAGCCACCAGTCATTAAGAAAGCCATATGTATGGGTAGACAAAAGCATATAGACAAGCATTTTGTAACACAAGGTAGGTATAATCTTCTGATCTCTATCATTTTAATCTGTCTGAAGAGTTTTTCCCCTAATTTGTGTTTCGCTCATCTGTTCTTTTAAGAAGCTTTAAAATCAGTTCACTGATGCTGATGTTTAATGAGGACAGCCCAACCTCCACAGGGCTCCAAGGAGCTGTATTTATTAATCTCCTTTTCAAGATGAATTGCGTGTTTCCAATAACTTTAGTCTTCATAGCAGTGGGATTTATTTTCTTAATAGACTAAAAGTTTGGTTCTCTGGAACCTTCTTGAATAAGTCATGTATGTTGTGTTAAGAGCATGGGGCTGGGGTTTAAACCCATGCTCCATTACTTACTAGCTTTGTAACTGGGGAGCAGGTTGGTTGAATCATTTATACTCAAGTTTTTCTCATCAGAAAATGGGCACAGTCATGACAGTTGTCAAACAATGCCGGCACCTACTAAGAGCTGTGCACAAGTTTGCTGTTATGTACGGAATGGAATTCATTCTTAAACATATTACCTTATTCCCTAATTCCTTTAATAGATGCCGCTGGTTATTACTTAATCTTTTCAAATGTCAGAACACTGTAACTATAAACATCCATGCTGGCACTGAGTTGAAATATGGAAGTACATGTGGGACCTACTGAAGCTTGTAGCTTCTGCACTTGATGGCTTAAACTTGTACGCTTTTTGTCTTCACTTGCCTGCATTTTATATGTATTTTTTCAGTATCTTTCTTAATGCTCATTATCATTTTATCTACATATTGCTCTGTTTCATTTCATAATTTTCTACCTCTTATCTGCTGTGAGTTTATAAACCAAAAAGCCAAGCTCAGAATATTTATATGCAAAACAAATTGTGTATGTGTGTGTGAGAGAGATTTAGAGTATGCACTAGTTTTTTCACTTTGAAGATCATTTTTTTTCTAATATTCTGCACAGGTAAGTAATCAAAGGTTTCCTCTACTTATAAAAGGCATTGAATGTCCTTTAAACCCTGGGCAGCCAAAACAGAATGTTGGGGCATATTATCCTGAGTCTCTGTGAGCTGGGAAATCTTCTCACTGTCATCTTTCTGTGGCAGCCCACTTGGCCTCTCCTTAGAGTATTTGGTCATGACATTGTCCAAGAAAACCGTGTCAGACAGTCCTCCACCAGTCAGGGAATTGGGTCTGGATTCTCCATGAACCTCTGTATTTCATTCCTGCCATCCAAGGATTAATCTCACCACCTCATTCTGAGTGCTATCATTGTCAAATTACAGCATACATGGAGATCTAATTAAATTAATTGATTCAATTTCAACGTGACTGAGTTCTTGACATGGATGTGAATTAATTCATTTGTCCAAAGCCAAAGGCCATGTGCTGGTTTGAAAGGATGTATGTACCCTAGAAAAGCCATGTTTTAATCAAAATCCCAATTCATAAAGGTAGAATAATCCCTATTCAATACTGTATGTTTGAAACTGTAATCAGATCATCTCCCTGGAGATGTGATTTAATCAAGAGTGGTTGTTAAATTGGATTAGGTGACGACATGTCTCCACCCATTTGGGTGGGTCTTACTAAGTTTCTGAAGTCCTATAAAAGAGGAAAAATTCTAGAGAATGAAGGAGATTCAGAGAGAGGAGAGCAGAACAACATAGCCACGAGAAGCAGAGTCCACCAGCCAGCAACTTTGGAGATGAAGAAAGAAAATGCCTCCCAGGGAGCTTCATGAAACAGGAAGCCAGGAGAAGAATCTAGCAGATGATACCATGTTCACCATGTGCCCTTGCAGTTGAGAGAGAAGCCCTGACTGTGTTAGCCATGTGCCTTCTCACTTGAGAGAGAAACCCTGAACTTCATCGGTCTTCTTGAACCAAGGTATCTTTCCTTGGATGGGCGCCTTTGATTGGCCATTTCTATAGACTTGCTTTAATTGGGACATTTTCTCAGCCGTACAAACTGTGAACTTGCAATTTATTAACTTCCCCTTTTTAAAAAGCCATTCTGTTTCTGGTATATTGCATTCCGGCAGCTAGCAAATCAGAACAGGCCAGTTACAGGAATTGGAGTGAAATTGTGTCTAGGTCACACACATCATGGGTGTGAATGTGTCCAATTCAGAGATGCAATCACAGGGGAAGGGATGATTTGCTGGTGCATCAGCAATAGGCAATAGTGGCTACTCCTATACCAAGCTCACCTGTTATCAATCCCTTGGCTGCGTTCTGTATGGGGACAATAATGAACTACAAAATGAGTAAGAAACACATTATGTGAAATATTCTCACTGGTGACACTTTTTGAAATCCAGGAAAGGAAAATATTTTATGCTATCTAATCTAAGCATGTGCTCAATTCCTCAGGCACACTAGCCCCATATATAAAGTATAACCAAAACAAAAGAACAACAACAAAAAACTGGCATACTTAGTATGGTTTGGTCAATAAACTTGAAGCCACTAGGAGCTTTTAATAGGAATTGTTTCATACAGGGAATTAAAAGTTTACCCAAAGTATTAGTTTGCTAATGCTGCCAGAATGTAATATAACAGAAATGGAACAGCTTTTCAAAAGGGAATTTAATAAGTTTCAAATTAAAAATCTAAGGCCATAAAAATGTACAAATTAAGTCACCAACAAGAGTTTACCTTCATGCTAGCCATAAAACCTCTGTCAGCTGGGAAAGCACATGGCTGGCATCTGCTGGTCCTTGTTCCTGGTTCCATTGCTTTTAGCCTGTTTCCTGTGACGGTTCCTCAAATGGCTTCTCCGGGGCTGGGTTTCATCTCTTGGCTTCCCTTGGCTCTCTACAGGTTCTGGCTTGCTTAGCATCTCATGGGAAGGTACATGGCCATGTCTGCTGGGCCCTGCCTCTCCAAACGTCAGGGTCTCATGTTAGCTCTGTTATGTTGGAAACAACTGTTCTCCAAGCATCTGTATATCTGAGGTTTCTTTAAAATGTTTCCCCTTTTAAAAGGCTCTGGTAAACTAATCAAGGCCCTCTCTGTATGGGCAGAGTCACATTTCCATTTAATCAAAAGACTACACCCACAATTAGGCATGTCACATCTTCCTGGAGATAATCTCTACAAAAGGTCTTGCCCACAACTGGGAGCACTACATCTCTGTGGAGTAATCTAATCTAAAGGATTTGCACCCTAAAATATTGAAACAGGATTAAAGGACATGGCTTTTCTGGGGTATACAACACTTTCAAACTGACACACCTAACAAAGGAAAGGACTGAGCAAGCAAAATTATAAAGGTAGCCAGCTTAAATGATTCCAGCTGCCTGCAGTATCCAAGTGGCTGATTCTCAGGAGGAATCAGAATGCTGCTAGAAAGCCTTCATTCTCTCCTGCCACTGATGTCCACATGTGTCTGCCATCAGAAGACAGCGGAATAATGCCTCTCCCTTCCTTCCACCTTCCAAATTTCACAGGGATACCTCTCACAGACAGTCACAAACCGGAGTTCCACTGGCAAGGGAGTCTAGATCAACCTAAAAGGAGTTTTAGAAGCACAGAAATAGTACTAAAGGGTTAATAAGCAATCAGACACAACCCCTTATTGGTATGTTTAAAGAAGGAAACAAAGATGCACATTTGAAATTACCACTAGATTTGGCAGAAATGTAACAATGATGCAAACAAGGAAGCAGAATTGAGATGGAGAGGTCACAGGCTTTATTAGACCCTTAGTGGGTTTCAGTCAGAGCAGCACTCCAGCCCCAGCCACCAGGGGATGCAGAGGGTCAACTTTGGTTATATCCATGACTGTGGAAGACGTGCTAAAATCTGGGGGTGATCTATCCCACGAAGACTTTTAGTGACCCAACACCAATAGGGCTCCTTTTGAAGAATCCTGGGGGAGGAAAAGGCCTTTCATTTAGGGTTGTTTATGGACAAATGACTTTGAGGGGAAAAGGGCATTTAGTTCCTACAGTCTTCCCTATAGTGTGCATATAACCGGTGATACAAAAGATGATTTTTGGAAAATAGAGAGGACTATGGAAGACTAGGAATTTACTTTAGCATGTATTAAAAGAACATATAATTAGCACAGAAAACTGATTTCACAGATACCATGGCTGATCCCATGGCTAAGTTTGGTCATGTAGTGTTGTACATATTACAACCCCAGGGCTCAGGAAGAAAATGGACATGCCCCAAATAAAAAATGTGAAAAGAAGATGACCAAAGGTGGGAAGACCTGAACTTGGGTAATTCTGACTGCTATTTGCAAATGCTGTTCTATAATTTTCACCATTTCTAATGAGGAGTGGCCAAGAAATTGTGCACAAGTGTTTCTGACCATATGAAACAGCTTTATTAAGGTGTCATTGATCTATGGCCTGTTGTATACAATGAAAGTGCACAGTTTGATATGTTTTGATAAAGGTGTGCACATATGACAGCATCCTCCACAATCAATAATATCACCCTCAAAATGTTTCTCTTGCCACTTTGTAATCTCTCACTCTCACTCCTCCCTAACCTGCTCCAGAAGCAACCACTGATCCACCTGTTGTCACCACAGACTGAACTTTCTTGAATATTCTATAAATGGAGTCTTCTAGCATACATTCTACTTTGTCTGGATTACTCTACTCGGGTCATCGTTCCTGAGATCCAGCTATGTTGTAATGTGCAATAATAACTTATTCATTCCTTTTTTTTTTTTGCTAATTTTAGTAATTCATTGTATATTTATGCACTAACCTATTGATGGGGTAAAGTGTGCATTTTACACTTACAGTCTCCTAGTTGTACTGTTTTCCGCGATGGTTAAACTCTTAGCTATGGTTCTGTCCACTTGGTGATCCCTGCAGTTCCAGGCTAACATCCTTCCCACAGTAAGTTTCATTGAAGAGAGTGCTGTTTATTTCCCCAGTCCCATAAAATGCTCTGGGGCATACCTAGTCTAGGACGAAACCGGGACACATTCTCAGCTGGGACAGATCACGGTGACAAGACTCAAATGTGCTAATATCTTAGAGCTGTAGGCCCTTCTTTTAGCTGAGGAAGGCGTGCCGCCCTCCTAGACACATAGATCCAGGGTGAGTGAGGAGGGGGAACCCAAAGGGAAATGATAATATTCCTGGGGAGACAGAAACACTAATTAACTACATCGCTCAAACTCTTTAAGGATATATGCAGAGGGCAAAAGAATTCTTAAGTCTTTTCATGCCTATTTCTAATTGCCTTCCAAAATGTAATGATTTGTTTGCATCCTCAGCCCTGTGTGATTTTAAAAATGGTGTTAGAGGTTAAAATAACAGAACTGGAATTTACAAGAATACCTAGAGCAATATGAGTTGTGCTCTGATAATCGGTGGTCTTCTTTCACGAGTGTTAGCCTGACATTGTCCATTGGTTCAAGTTCCAATTACAGATAAAAGGAAACATGGGATTGGCTTTCAAGCAGGGAGAGCTAAAGAAAAAAGGAGAGAGATGAAGATAAACAGAGATGGTTCACCATTGAAGGCTGAACTCTCCCTGGTCCCTTGAACAGATGATATCCTCATTGCCCCATTCAAGCATTATACTACTGCTAATAATGTTCCTTGAAAATGACCACACTTTTCTGTTCACACTGATATTGATCAGATGATCCATATCAAGTTTTTTCTTAAATGCCCTCTCAAAAGTACTGTAAAAAAAAAAAAAAGCGGGGTGGGTGGGGGTCGGGGGCTGAAACCAGACAGGATCAAAAATAAATTCAAGGTGATTGCTTCTAAGTGAAATTTATCACAATAATAAATAAGAAATATCTGTTATCAAATAAGCAACCTCTCTAGATCTTTCTGGACATCCAAAAGACATTTTCACACTGTGCTGCCTGTGCCTTGAAATATCCTCAATTAGGAAGACTGAGCTCTCAGAAAAGCTTTTGCAGCCAGCTCTCTTATTATAGCATCCTCTTTGATCATGGATGAGAAAGAAGGAGAAAAGTTGGTCCTCCTGACTGTGATTCCCAGAACCAGCGTTACAGTTGATAACTGCAGACTTTCTCTGCTCCCAGTGTAATCTACAAGTGTGATGGATGCGACAGTCAACACCTGCAGAACCCAGCTTGCTAGTTTTGCCATTGCAGCCTCATTTACTTCTGTCATTTTTCCTAACCCTGACCTTGAAACTTCTGCACATCCATTGAATTTCCTGTCAGGCATCACCTGGTCTCCATGGCAACTGAATCTGAAAATCAGGGCAGAGACAAGGGAGTCAGAGTCCATTTGTTTGTGACTCTTTTACTTAGATGAGGATTTCTCGACCTTGGCCGTGTTCAGCAGCACCCCCGGCCCCTATTCCTTAGATGGCGTAGAACCCTTCCTGTTGTGTGGACCAAAAATGTCTCCAGCCTTTGCCAAATGGTTCCCAGCCAACAAACAATTGACTAGGTTATTGAAACGCTGAACACCATCTCATATAACCTACAGCGTCTTTTAATTTTTAAAATGAACTTTTTCTGAAGCTTTATCTGATGATCACAAGGAAACTAGCAAATATCTGCTTGGCTGGCATGCCAGAAATCTAGAAATAATTCTAAGCTGTTGCCTTGAGTGCTTTGTGAATCGAGACAGCATGCTCACAATTTATACATAAAATATTTTAATGTGTTTCTTATAAACATAGGATGTGCCTGTTAAAAGGGACTCTATAAACATCGAAATGCACGAAGTAGAAACAGGCAAATGCTCTCCTTCCTTCTAAGCCGTCTTCCTCCAAGGCAACTAATTTTAGCATCCTCTACCTCTCCTTTTGAACTCAGTGGTAACTGAATTAACATCATCCAGATGCGGCTGTTTTCTGCTTCTAAATGTTAAACACTAGCAATTTTAGGCTGTAAGCCCTAAAACAGTGAATTTCAAATGTTTTTGACCACAGCCCACAGTAAGAAATAAATTTCTATATCAAGACTCAGTATATGATCATACACATGACAAGAGGTTGTGTATATGATCGTGAAACAAGAGGTCCTCAAATTTAGATCTACCCTTGCTATATGTGCAATGCGTTCTCGTATTTATTACTGTGCTCACTATTCTATTCTAGTGTACCTTATTTTTTTAAGTTGACGCCAACCCATTAAACATATTTTATGCCATTAAACATTTTTTAACCAGCAGTTTGAAAGACACTGGGCAAACCTCAGCTTAGGGGGCAACAAAGCCTGTTTTGCACAGGCACTGCTGGAAGCAGTCAGTCCTGGATAATTCCTGGCTGGGTGTTTCCCACAAATCCACCATCCAAACTGCTTGGTTTGGATATTATCATGTTTTGTGAATCTCACAATCGTTTCTCCCATAAATAGTTGTAGCACAGGGAACTGGCCTTTAAGCTATCAAAATGTGTTCCTTTTTACAAACAGCATTGACTACAAAGGCCAGTTTCAAATCTGGAACAACTCGATGAAAGAAAAAAGATCCAGTACATGACATTTGAAACGAGAAGGACACTGAAGAAACACCCGAAATAACTGTAACTGTAATCATAAAACTTCAAAGGCCACGAGACAATGTCTTTGTCCCAACGACTTTGACTTCTACTTGTTTAGAAGTCTCAGGCTCAAGCTGGAAACTCTTTTACCAGGACATCTGACAACTGGTCCACTGACCTGAAGGCTGAGATTGCCACCTGGAATGTCTGAGGCACCTTATGATCCTGAACCAATAAACAGGTAAAAGGGTTACTCTACTATTGGAATGATCGATCCAGATTACCAAAAGAAAACTGGGGTTTTTCTATGTAATAGGGGCAAGGAAGACTATATCTGGAATTCACTGGTTTCTCTGTGGTACTTCTTAGTACTTCCATATGCATTAGTAAAGGTTAGTTGAAATCCAGAACAAGTATAAAAGGAGAGGACTATTGAGGATTCAGAGTCTTCAGTAATGAAGGTTTGGGTTACTCAATCAGGTAAGGAATCTTGACTACCTCAGTTTCTGGATGAGGGCAGAGAAACATTTATATATTTGAATAGAAATGAGGTCTATTCTTTCCTTGTAATGCGTATTTGTTTATCCATACAAAATAACCATTTTATTCTCCTCCTCTTTGTTTATATAGAAATTGTGCATTTCTATATATATATATATATACTGTAGTTTTTAGGTAACAATATTCAGTGGGATGGGGGACTAAATTTGAGGAATCATTAATATAAACAGCTAAGAGTACAATGACTCCTGAACTGTGTTCCTCCTCATTTGGAGAAGTGGGTGAAACTTCTTCACTGGTACAAAGGAGAGATGTAAAAGGGGATTATGTACCAGGCTGAGCAGTGAGAACTGTGAAGAATACAGAGATGAGAGATACAGGGAACAGTCATTACATCCAGGATTGAGGAGGAGTATCCAAAGATAAAAAAGTTTGGGAGAGGGCCATCTCTAAGGCTGAGCTTCAGAACTCATTGGAGAGGCTATGGCTCTGGCCTCTGGGTAGAGAAGTTAGCTGAGATACCACAGGTGGGGACAGGTAAGCAGAAAACTAAATGCTGGGTGACAGCAAAATTTTCTGGAAAGCCACCCACTGAGGTGCTGGTGAAACTTGCTGGAGGAAATGTACTGCTGGGTTTCACACACACCACAGCAAAGAAGCAATCTTGTCGAATCAAGTTACCTGATGGCTACTTCATTGTAGGAAGTACATCTGTACATCATTGTCCAGAGTGATGCCCCGATAAATCCCAGAGTGATTTGAACAGTGAATAAAAAAGTATTTGCAAAATCCCCTTGAGGAAATGGTGAGAAAGGGGGAAAATTCAACTTTCCCATGTGGAGAATTTCTGACACTGTCACAAGCAGTGGGGACAACCAAAGCAGTAGGCTGAGTCCTCCCTCAATCTTGGGGTTTGTTCACATGAAACTTATACCCACAAAGGACAGGCTAAGCCTACTTAAAATTAGGCCTTAAGATTCACTCCCAGAGAACCTCTTTTGTTGCTCAGATGTGGCTTCTCTCTCTCTCAGCCAACACGACAAGCAAACTCACTGCCCTCCCCGTCTCTATATGGGACACGACTCCCAGGGGTGTGGACCTTCCTGGCAACGTGGGACAGAAATCCTAGAATGAGCTGGGACTCAGCTTCAAGGGATTGAGAAAACTTTCTAGACCAAAAGGGGGAAGAGAGAAATGAGACAAAATAAAGTGTCAATGGCTGAAAGATTTCAAACAGAGTCAAGAGGTTATCCTGAAGGTTATTCTTACGTATTACATAGATATCATCTTTTTAGTTAAGGTGTATTAGAGAGGCTAGAGGGAAGTGCCTGAAAATGTAGAGCTGTGTTCCAGTAGCCATGTTTCTTGATGATGAATGTATAATGATAAAGCTTTCACAATGTGACTGCGTGATTGTGAAAACCTTGTGTCTGATGCTCCTTTTATCTATGGTGTGGACAAATGAGTAAAACATATGGATTGAAGATGAATTAAAAATATGGGGAACAAATGTTAAATTTGTTAGAATGAAATGCTAGTGATCAATGAAAGTGAGTGGTAAGGGGTATAAAAAATAGGGGAAACAAAGGCTAAAATATATTGGGTAGATGGAAATACAAGCAGTCAAAAAGAGGGAGAGGTAAGGGGTATGGTATTAAAAAAAAAAGAGTAAAAATATTGGTACTGAGAAGCACTTTCCTCTTGTGGTGTCCTTCCAGCTGGCAAATGAGAGATATTTACAGGGCTTATCTTCAATATTACAAAGCAGGGCAAGAGGGTAGAAAGATGTGTAGCTGAGAGATAAGAACCTGCTAACTGGTACAGTCCACTTCTTTGGTTACTCAGCTTCCACATGCACCCATATACAAACTTTTCAACTTCTGTAAAACCATGACGGAACAACTCTACACTTCCACCTCTGATCATTAAGAATAAATTAAGTGGAATATGACCTGAACTTATGTGCCTCCTGAATGAATCCAATAAGAAATACTGTCCCCACTTCTAATAACTCCTTCATCCACACCTGTACTTGAATACAAGTGTAGCCTCAAGATCTTAATTACCTAATTAAAGAAAATGAAGGGGTTGGAGGAATATGTTAAAACTACCATAATTTGCAGTAGGCCTGTGTTGGGGGCTCTGAAACCGTCCACACTTTTGGAGTTTCATTAAAAATCCTTACGGTTCTCAACATGTAGTTGTACTAATGACTAAGATTGATGACAGTGATGTAGTGGGAAGACACAGATCATAAGAGAAAAAAGACAGGTGGAGCCTGCAGGAATTCATGGGGGGGGATTCCATCTGCTCTCCCTCCACTGAGGGGCACACGGAGCACACTCTTCCCCCAACCAGGAAAATGCTGTGGCCCGTGTGTGATATTCCTGCTCAGGAAGGCCTATTAGAGACTCAGTGCCCAGGGTTTTATACTGGCAGCTGGTCATGTGGGCACCTTCTGCCTGGCAGATGCCAAAATTCCACCCTCCCAGAAGGGAAGCAGGTGCTCAGCATAAACCACATCGTTTGCACAAACAGTCCAGGCACATGAGCCCCCCCATCTCAGTCAGGGAAACCTTCCAAAACCAAGTTCTCACAAGCCAGCCTTGCAAGCAGACCTTTCTGAGGAGAGCAACCTCATCCTTGCTACACTGGCCCTCTGCTGCACAAAGCCAAAGTAGCATTGGAAAATTCTATAGAAAAAAATGACTTCTTTAGCCCAGTAAATGACAGATATGAAGAAAGTGATTTCAAGAGACTGCAAAAACTTTAAAAAGATTTATGAAACACCAACCAAAAGCAATGCCTGCATCTGGTTTGGATACTGGTTCAAACAAACTAATGTTTGTCTGAGCGCATGTATTTGAGGCAATGGGGAAAGCAAATGCAGACTGCATCATGGATAATATTTTAGAAAGTTGCTGAATTAATTGCGTCTGATAATGTACCATGGTTATTTAAAGAAGTGTCTCTAGTTATTAAGAATACAGTGACATATTTACAGGTGGAGTTACTTGATGTCTGGGAATTGTTTTATAATAATCGGGTACTGGGGGATGGTAGGGATTAGAATTGTTTGTGAAGTAAATTAGACAAAATATTGGTAACTATTGAAAACATTTAAGGAGTACATGGAGATTCATTATAGTATTTTTTCATTTTTGTTTATGTTTAAACATTTTCATATTAAAAAGTTTAAATAAGTAATGGTTTATTTCCTTAAAATAAAATGCTAGAATAACTTACTTGTTACCAAAAATGTGAAAGCAAGAATACTGAAAGATGACAAGATAAAGTTATGTTTCCATTAAAAAAAAATTAGGCTAAAATGGAGAGTAAGTGTATTCCATACTGTGGCTTTTGTAGAAACATTTTGGGAGGATGTACAAAACTCTGTCTTCACTAATGACAATATTTCGCTCTGCTTCTTCTTTGTGCTGTGTGCTGAAAGGTGAATCGATTTGTCTCTTCCAGGATTTCTTCATAGTCACATGTCTACGTACCTTTTTTTATAAACACTACACAGACAGGTGAAAATTAATTGGTAGCTGTAAGATTAATTCTCCAGGTTTTTGCAGGTCTCTGTGCTTTCATCTGACCTCACTAGACTTTAAACTTTTGATTGATGCCTTGTTTAGAGCAAGATCAAAAACATCTAGGCAATTCATCTGGAACACATCTCCCTTGCTGCGTTAACTCATTTTCACTTGCAGCCTTAACGACCAATTAGAGAAGTGTTTCAATTGAATCTAACTTATTTCATGCTCCCCATATGCCCAGCATGGATCCTGACACCAGGTACTTAGATTGGCCACAATCCTATGCTCAAAAATGTCACAGTTTGTTGGAAGCTGGATGTATAAATAAATGAGAATGGTGACTGGGTTCTTCTGAAGAAGGGTATAGAGGGCAGGACAGAGATGAAGAGGAATAAGTAAGTCCTGGGAGGAGGAAGGGAGATGAGAGACCAACTATGGAAAGGAGGGACAAGGTGAGCTGAGTTTTTCTTTCAAATTGATTTTGGTTAACATAATCTAGAATGGAACTTTCTTGGAAAGACAGAAGATCGATCATGGAATCACAGGGAAAGAGAAAATTAGGCTTTGGAAAAGACAGAATGAAAATGGCAGCATCAGGGCTGTATTGCACAGCCAGGGGAACACTGCACATCTTGACTTGTTGTGCCCAAGGTCATCACGTGGGAGTAAGGAGATGCTGACTGTTATGAGAGGATGGAGCGGGTAGATGCTGGGTAAGGTAAAGCAAGGCATGCCCATGACAGTGAGAGGAGATGAAGGTGGAGAAGGGTCACCCAGACTGTCAGAGGAGTCTAATGGTGGCATGTGGAGGACAAGCCAACGTTCTGTGATCACTGTGAGTGCACTATGGATGCCGCCACATGAGCCAGTGTTTGGGGAGAAGGCAGTGGTGTAAGAGGAAAGGCTGGAGCAAAAGAGTGTTTTTGTGTGCATGTGTGCATGCATGTGTCAATGGTGAAGGAAGTTAGCTTGTTAAATCAAAGAATTTGGGCTCCAACCTGAGGGCACTGGGAAACCAAGGGTTTTAAGGAAGAGGCCGACAAGATTCAATTGCTCCTTGACATGGATCACTTCAAGACAAAAGGATTTGAGAAGCATGAGGATAAGGGACCTGCTCAAAAGAGGAAACAATGGTTCTGTGAGTGTTGGGGGGAGTCAGCTCAGAGGATGCTTTAACTGGACCTCTAAAGAAGGCTGCAGGGAGCTAGGCTAAGGCTCAGAAACAACACTCAGAAACAACAGGAAAATCTCATGGGCTGAGGCCTCAGACACACAGCCATGTAATCATCATTTCACCCAATTATCACTAGACTCGTCTGAAATCATGATCAAAGAGAGTGTTTTCCTGGAACAGGCTACCTTGCAAAAAAAAAAAAAAGAAGAGAAAGTTGCCTTTCATCTGGGTCCCCAATGGAGATTATCAACCCTAGGCAGACAAAGTAAGAGCCTAAGTGACCAGAAGGAAAAGATGCAGCTGGTAAGTAGACACCTATGGAATTCCAAATTGCACTTCTGCTTGTTCATGCAAGCAAAGTGTGAGTTCTATTTCTTGAAACTGTACTACCCATCCTTATGGTCACCTAGATCTAACAAGAAAACATCTCTTTTCCTAGTTAAGAGTTTGAACAACACATAAGGCCGTGGGAATTTTGAATTATTCCTCATGAAGTCATCGGCATTTTATGTCAGGCAGTGAACGACTTTGGAAAATTGCAAAATAAGTTCCCTTATAGATCAAACTTTGTTTTTCCCTCTTTACCTACAATATCTTTTCATAGATATTTCTTAAAACTCTATTGATATATAATTCTTCTAGCATACAATTCATTCATTTATAGTGTGCAATTCACAGTGTTGTACAATCGTGAGCACAAACTAATTTTAGAACAATTTTTGTGCATCCTAAAAGGAATCCTATATCCATTAAGAGTAACCCCCCACCCCTCCATCCCTAACTAACTACTAATCTACTTTCTGCCTCTATGAATGGGACATTTCATATAAATGGAATCACACAACATGTGGTCCTTTGTATCTGGCTTCTATCACTTAGCATAATGTTTTTAAGGGGCATCCATGTTGCAGCATGTATCAGTACTTCACTTCTTTCTATTGCCAAATATAATTTCATTGAATGGATATACCACGTTGTTTATTCATACATCAGTTGATGGCTGTTTGGGTTGTTTCCACTTGATATTTATTATGAATAATGCTTTTATGAACAAAACTTCTGTTCAACTTTTTGTATGGAAATACTCTCATTTCTCCTAGGAATAGAATTACTGGGTCATAGAGTAATACTATGTTTAATATTTTAAAGAATTGCCAAACTGTTTTCCAAAGTGGAAGCACCATGTTAAATTCCCACCACTAAAATAGGAGGGTTCTAAGTTCTCCACATCTTCACCAACACTTGTCATTATCTGTGTTTTTTATTATAGCCATCTTAGTGGGTATGAGTGGTATCTCTTTTTGGTTTTGATTTGCATTTCTTTAATGATTAATAACGTTGAGCAATTTTCCATGTTTTATTAAATATGTCTTCTCCAGAGAAATGTCTATTCAAAGCTTTTGCCTATTTTTAAATTGTCTTTTTATTGTTGAGCTGTCAGAGATTTTTAAAAAATATATGCCAGATTCAAGTCTCTTGTCTGATGTGAAGATTTGCAAATCTTTTTTTCCCATTTTGTGGGTGGTCTTTGCACTTTCATGATGGTATCACTTGCAGTACATTTAAAATTTTTGATATTTCACAATTTATTTAATTTTTTTTGTGTGCTTGTGCTTTTGGTGTTATATCTAAGATACCACTGCCTAACCCAAGATCATGAAAATTTACTCCTTTGTTTTCTTCTAAGATTATTATAACCTTTGCTTTTGCATTTTGAGCTAATTTTTGTGTATCATGTCAGGTAGAGACCTGAATATATGCTTTGCATGTAGATAGCCAACTGTCCCAGTAAAATTTGTTGAAAAATCTATTCTTTCCATATGTAATTGTCCATAAATGCAAAGGTTTATTTCTGAACTCTCAATTCTATAATGTTAATCTATATGTCTCTCCTTAGACCAGAGCCACAATTTCTTGTTCACTGATGCTTTGTAATAGGTTTTGAAATCAGAAAGTGAAATTTTCAACTTTATTCTTCGTTTTAAAGATTGCTATGACGATTTTGGGTCCTTTGAATTTCCATTTTTAAGATCAGTTTGTCAAATTCTTCAGAACAGGCAACTGCTATTTCATAGGGGTTACTTTGAACATGTTGGTCAATTTAGGTAAGACTGTCACCTTAACCTCCCATCCATGAACACAGAAGCCTTTGCATTTGTTTGGATCTTCTTTTAATTTCTTTCTACAATGTTTTGTAGTTTTCAGTGTGCTGTTCTGTACTGCTTTTGTTATTTATATCTAAGTATTTTTATTCTTTTTTATGCTTTTAGGGATTGAATATTGTCCCCCACAAAATACGTTTGAGTCCTGATCCTTTGGGTGTGAATCCATTTGCAAATAGGTTCTTTAAAGATATTAGCAGTTAAGGTGTGAATTCATTTGAGAATAACACCTTCCAAGATCCTGCTAAAAAGAAGTTGAATTTAATTAGGGTGGAGTTAAGCCATATGGGCGAGGTCTTTATAAGGAGAAGGAAACTTGAGCCAGATACAGCAACTGAGCAGAAGTAGAAGACCGAAAGAGAAGCCATGTGTAAGGAGGAGAGATGCAAACCAGCCCCAAAACGCTACAGATTTCTAGGAGAAAGCATGGCCTGTTGAGATCTTGAGACAATGAATTCCTGTTGCTTAAGCCAACCAATGAGTGATATTTGTCATAGTAGCCCTAACAAACTAAGACAGATGTTGCTATAAAGAGAATTGCTCTCTTAATTTAATTTTTGAAATGTTCAATACTAATTAATAGAAATACAATTACTTTTTGAATATTGATCTTGCATTCACAATCCGGCTGAACTTGTTAATTATAATTGTTTTTTATGGATTCTATAGGATTTCCTACATATAAGATAATGTCATCTGCAAATAGGGATAATTTTACTTTTTCCTTTCCAATGTAATAACTTTATATTTCTTTTTTATAGCTTGCCTAATTGCCTTGGCAAGAATTTCTAGCACAATGCTGCCTTCCAATATGAACAGAACGTGTCATTCTATTTGTCCAGATATTATTTTATTTCATTCAACAATATTTTGTAGTTTTCAATATACTAATTGCACCTGTTTTCAAAAATTTAGACCTTCATGTTTGTTATTTCTATGCTATTGTAAATGGAATTGTTTTCTCAATTTCATTTTCAAAATGTTAATTGCTAGTATACAGAAATAAAATTGCTTTTTGTATACTGATCTTGCATCCCAAAAACCTGCTGAACTGTTTATTAGTTCTAATAATATTTTAGCATAAAAATATTTAGTAAACATATTCAAGATTATGCAATCCACAGATGGGAATGGTTTTAATTCTTCCTTTCCAACGTGGAGAGCCTAATTGCCTTGGTTAGAACCTCCAAGACAATACGGGATGGAAGTGGTGAGAGGAGCAGGCATCCATTTTGTCATCCCTGATCTTATGAAGAAAGCGCTGAGTCCTCACCATTGTGTATCATACCAGCTGTGGGTTGTATGTAGATATCCTTTTCAGATTGAGGAAGTTCCCTTCTAATCATACTTCGTTGAGTATTTTTACTAAGAAAAATTGTTGGGTTTTATCAAAATTTTCCCCCCATAGATTCTTTAATTCATTTCAGCTTGGTCAATAACTGGCTGTGATATCTACCACTTTCCCTTTATTTGCCTCTTCTCAATTTATTCACTTCTTTTTCATCCTCTCAAATTGCAGGTTTGCAGGCACTGGAAATATCAGGGAATATGAATGTTTGTTGAGTAATAGTCATTCATCATTCACTCATTTACCATATCCCAGACATTGTGCTGAGAATTTTACATCCATTGTCTCATTTAATTACCATTTCAATCCAGTGAAAAAAGGTATTGCTATCCTTATCCCCATTTGACAAACGAGGAAACTGAGGCTTAGAGAGCTTGGTAAATTATCTAATTGGTCAAGCGGGAAAAGGCAGCCTTATGTCAGACATAGGGTATCTGGCTCCATACAACCTTCTCTGATCCATGATGTGATGTTTCCTTTAGGGATTATGCATGGATTTTCTTTCCTCTTGCATTTTTTACTAGCAGTCACATTTAGGACTACTGTGTTACATAAAAGCCACATATGTGGCTTAAAGACTATGAAATCTGATTTTTTACACTGTAAATGTTTTTACAGTGCAGCTCAGTATTGATAAAGAGAAGGAATCTAGCATAACATTTATGAGTCCTGGCACTGGAGTTAGTCAGACAGTGCCAGGTTTGAATGCAAGTTCTGCCCTTCACTAGCTATTGATTGTGAACCTGTTACTGAAAATCTTCAAATCTACAATCAAAAGTCTTAGGCCTTAGCTTCCTCTTTTAGAAAAACGGGATAATAGTTTTAATATCCACCTCAAATGATGGTTGCATGGGCTAAATATTACTATTATGAATGTAAAGTGTTTAGCTCAGGACTCAACACACAGTAACTATTCCATAAATGACAACTAACTGTGCCATTATTTTACCAGGACAAGAAAGTTCAGGAAATTAAAACCATATATATCTTTAAAACAGTTTCTAGGGAATGGTGCTTTAAGTAGGCTGGACATGAGAAGAAACTGCAGCAAAATCAATGAGGACAAGGGTCGCTGAAGGAAAGCTAGAAAAGTAAGTGTGCAGGAGAATGGGGATGTGGCAGACACCGAAGGAGCACAAAAACCCAAAGCATCAGGCCAAGGCAAGTGAGCCAAGGGCTGTGACCCAAGCCAGAAGTCTCCGTGTCATCAAAGACGTCCACCAGGAAGTGGCACCAGAACTAGGACAAGACTCAGATGGCTCTTCCCGTCCTGAATCCAAACACAGAAAATACTGCAGATTCTAATCAGTTGTGTCAAATCTTGCCTCTAACATGCAAGAGCCCTTTGCCCTTGGGCTTGTTAATTACCTTCCACTAAGCCTGCACAGTGTCTGGTGCAGGTAAATGCTCAATGCTGTTGCTTTTTACTATTCATGCTATGTATTTAGCAAAATATCAGAAACCATCTAAATCTCCCCAAATATGAGGTGGCTCAATTATGACAAAACTATAGATGATATTTGGCATTATTAATATGTTTATGAAGAGGTTGAAATAATATAGAAGTCTATATTTAATGTTGAGGGAAGGTAGCAGGATTCAAAATAGTATGCTAATATGAAAACAATAAAAATTATAATGCACAAAAACAAGAAATTAAGGAAATGGGCTAACATATTCATAGTCAATGGTTGAGTGTTTTTTCCTATCTTCTATGTCACTGTTTCTTAAAAATTTTTTCTATGATTGATTTATTTTATAATAATAAAAGGTTCCTTATTTACAAAAGATGCATGCTCTCATAAATTCCAATTGCTAATCTATGATCTGTATTGGGAAAGGCACTGCCCACTTTGAGAAGTCATCCTTAGTTAAGAGGGCTCCTTCCTAAGCTCTCTCTTCTAACATTCCAAGCCAAATGTTAAGGCAGCCAATTAGGAGTTGGGAATAATAGTGTGAGCTACTGCCCTAGAAAACAAGCAAGATCCATCTACAACAATTTCCTGTCCATGAAACCAAAAAGCCCATAATTATATGTGTGGAGGGGTTTCAGTGGGAAAATATATCAAAATAATATCCACGGTAAGCATTTGCAATGGTAAAGGAGTAAACATATTAATCGTGGCTTGAAAAGGCTGGGACAAACAAAAAAAATGTAATTTTTTAAAACGTTTAATCCTATTCTAATTCCCAGTCCCATATTCTGTTCCTTGCGTGGCCAAAATCTCTGCTTCACACAGCATGCTAGATGGAGAGAACAGAGAATGGAGCCAAGGCTCAAGAGGCAGGGAAGCAGATAGCAGGAGAAATGAGCCAGTTTGCCTCACTGAGCCAATTGCCACCAGTCTCCAAACTGTAAAGGGCTCTGCAATTTTAACTTGCAAGTAAATGTAGCATGAACACACAGGAAACACATATGACCTTTCTGGGGAACCAGCAGGGAATGTACACATCACAAAACACCAAAACCAGAACTGGCTTGAATTGTGTTCCAGTGGTAGTTTTGCTCACAAGAGTGTCAGTTGAACAAAGGATATTTCTTGAATTGATTTAAGGATTTTGACTACTACTGCTTAAAAAAGGAAACAGCTGCTGTTTATATAGGAGCCACTGATTTGGCTCATGGGGCTAAGACTTTAACTGGCACTACCTGATGTTATCCTCAAGAGTCTGGTGTGTGCGTGCATTTGTGTGTGTATTATACTATCCCTATCTTAGAGACAAAACACTGGGAATCAGGTAGATCAGTTCAATAAATGGGTGATGCAAGAGAAGCCCAATCATAACTGAAGACTGCTTACTCCAAATCCTATGTTTTTAACTGCTACAATAATGATCTTATTTATTTATGTCCCCAATTCCATTTGTTGTCTCAAATTCCATTTTCATATTTGTTGTCCAAAATACAAGCAATGCTCTTAACAGTCTTTCATTTTTAAAAAGAGACTAGACTTTATGGAACAGGCCTTTGTTTATAACAGAGCAAAGGCTATGAAGCTGGTCACCACCTTGCCAGATGCAGTGGGCAAGCCCACTGTGCTTGACCTGCACAGTGTATAAAAACATTTTAATTAGTATCCAACAGGCAAAAATAAGTCAATTTTACAAAACATCTTGAATTATGGCTTTTGGGGAAACAGTGGATGATTTGGAGATACTGAAACCCATTCCCTCCTGGCAAAGATTACATGAGGCTGAGATGGAGACCCATTAAGAAGGGGTAGGGGCCCTTTCCAGCCACACTCTCTGTTTACCCGCATCCCTTGCCTGATCCTGGGGTGCTGGTACTGACAGCTCCTGCTTCAGAAGTTGCTCCCCACTTCTCCCTGTAGAACCCAGAAGGGATGAAGCTGTCTGTCCAGCTTGAGGGCTGCCCATTGCCTTGGCCATGCAGCAGGAGATCCTCCGATTGCCCAGCCTGGAGCAGTGAAAACAGTCACAAGCTTCCTCCATCCAAAGACCAACATCTGTGAACCTGAACTAAGGTAGGTATTTACAGTAATACCTACCATTTATCTAATGGTTACCAGGTGACAAAATCATGGCACATAACTGACACAACAACCCTACGAGATGATCACTATATGATGTATTTCAATATGAGGATTTATAGTGGTCTTTTCCCATGACATAGAAACATATAAAGTTAATTTATATAATTTTTTCCTTCAGAATTTTTAAAAAGTTTTGTCTATATAAGAACTGTGTATCACATAAGAAGGAAAGTTCTCTGTTTGTTAAGCAACTATTATCTTGAACTTTTAATTCCAGTGGAGCTATTATGAACTGACAGATTTTTCAAACAAAAAATTGAGATCCAGCTACTAAATACTACATGGTTGGATGCAGGATGGACAAGACATCTCCACCATTAGTAGGAAACAATGCATCTTAATGAAGGACTATGTATTAATGAATTTTTATATTTTAGCCAACCCCATAATATAGCCCTACTGTTTATTGTTGGGTTTCAGGAGGGAGAAGATTAACTCTACTGTACTCGTTTCTAAGTTTGAACCAATAGAAATAAAAATAAGGGACATAGGGAACAACAACAGCAGCTTTGTTGTTCCTAATGCTGGATTTGGTAGGCATGAGTAATCTTAAGTAAAACCGTCCTTCTAAACTTTACCATGCTAATCTAGACCTTTTGTCCTCTTGCACAGAGGACCAGGGACGGTCTCCCACCACGCCAAACAGTAAAAGCCCAGGAGCCTTGAAATATTAACACTGCATGATAGGAAAAGGTAGGCAAATGGTTCTCAGCATCTCCCCAATTAGACATTTTTCCCTTCTGCCCCTTCTAAGGGGGATGAAAGATAAGGTGGGGTGAGGGTCACTTTCATTCCAACACTCCTGAGGAAGCTCCTGCTTCATGGTCCTATTAGAAATTAGTGGAGAGAGGGAGAAAAGTTCTCTCCACCCTTCGGGAGATATTGTTCAGGGCAAGTGTGGAATTTTGTTAGTCAAGGTGAGCAATGGGTGGGACTGGTGGTTTTCAACTTGTCACATGGAGAGAGGAGAAATAAATGAGGTGATTTGGAAAGTTATGAAGAAAAAAAAACCCATGGAGTGAACTTTGCACAGGGAATGCAATACTTGACTGCAGGCTTCTTATTCCAGTTACTATTCATTTTCATTATTATAATCATGGTAATGTGAGTGAGGACCCCTTTCTTCATCTATTGCGTGATAGTCCTGCAGTCCAAGCAGTAGGAGACATGATTCAAATGCCATATTTACCCCTGCCGTTTTACTCCCCTTCTGCTGCATTTCTGAGGTGGTGTCAACATATATTGAGACCACTACTCTGCCCATGTACCTGCATCAGCATATACCAGCTCAATTCTCATCATCCATCCACACTCCCAAGCACCATTCTGGGCCAAGGGTCCGGAACACAAAAGAATGTCTATTAGAGAAACAGCAGAGCTTGCCCAGTGATGGGGATGAGAACTGGAACCATAGTGAGCTCCTGTGTCATAAATGAGCATAGATTGTATTGTTAGGGCTATTTATAATTTTGGGTGGCACACAGCAAAATGTGTCTATTCAATTACTGTATTCAGAGGTTTATTTTTCAATAACAAATTTTCATTGCGATCAAACAGGTTTTTTGGGAAGCTTCTGCTGTACACGAAATTCAAACTGTCCCTACAAGGGTTCATCCCTATGCATTTTAAAGAAAAAACCTGGGTCAGGGGTCTACAGTTTGGCAAACTCCTAAAGGAGAGATGGTCAAGTGTCTAGGACAGAATATAATAATGGCTGCGGTTTCTCTCTAGGGTTGCAGAGGTATGGAGCTGAATATTAAATATCATAGTTGCCAGGTCAACATATTCCTACCAAAAACAAAAAACAAAATTTGAAACAAAATGTGACAGAAATTTTTATAAGAGTTAAAAAATTTTTTTCTGATGAGTAAAAAATATGGATAAAAATAAATAATAGGGGGAACAAAGGTTAAAATAAATTGAGTAGACTGAAATACTAATGGTTAATGAAAGGGAGTGGTAAGGGTATGGCATGTATGAGTTTTTTCTTTGCTCTTTTTCTTTCTTTTGCTGGAGAGATGCAAATGTTCAAAAAAATAATCATGGTGATGAATACACAACTATGTAATGATACTGTGAGCCACTGATTATAACCATGACAAGAATGTTTGTATATCAAGAATGTTTGCATGTTTGTTCGTTGTTTGTAATAAATATATTTTAAAAATCTGTTCTAAGGTGTTTTTATTTTTATTTTATCTTTTACATATAATGCATTCATATTTTCTTAATGATTCTTTTTAAAAATCTGACCTTATTATTACCAATACTATTATTATTACTGGTATTATTACCAGTAGCATTCTTAAATATAACTGAAAATATGTCCTTAATATCATCAACTATCTAGTCAATTTTCCAATTTCTCTGCACGCCAGAGCCTGTTTTTAAGCCTCTAACATATCATGTGTATATTTTATATTTTATTCTTTCCATAGATAAGCATGGCTGCCTTTCAATCCACTTTCCATCAAACTTAGCAAATCCGCACTCTCTGCAGCTGCTCATTCTGTCATGATGGAGCCTGCTTTGCTGTTGGAGTTCAGCTAGATAACTCAACTGTCAGGACAAAAGCAAGCATGGCTTGGTTTAAAAATGGAACTGTTATCAGCTTACTAGAAATTTCCAGCATTTGATTGTTAGAAATGCAATCAACTTTTAAAGGAATGAAAGTTAACATTAAGCTGCTAACTACAGTAAGACAGGTGAGAATTACAACCCAAAGCTGGATCAAGAAAAAGAATTTTGGCATCTTCTTGCCCCATAGCATTTCTAAGGCCACATGGGGCTTGTTTGACACCTGACTACCCCAGATGCTTAGAGACTAAGCCTTTGACAACAAAATAAAACCCAACTTATGATAGTTTTTATTCTGTTTAGGGACACTGTCCAATAAAAGTTGCACTTGTGGAATTTTGCATAGGATAAGTAGCCATTTAAAGAATGCCTCAACTGATTCTGTGATGTGCATTTGTCCACTCCTGACTTCAGTGAATTTTCTTATATTCCTATCTTGACCCAGATGAAAGCTGATTAGAAAGAAAAAAGCAAGTCATCTTTAAATACATATGTATTTGTTGGCTGTTTGAGAATTTATATGCTTCAAATTTGCCTTATAAATGGTCTGATTACATGTGGCTAGGCAGAAGTAATCAGCACGCCAGCCCCCAGGTCCTTTCCTGTTTCTGAAACAAGTCTGCCCCAGGGCCTTGGCCCTGCTGGTCCTGCACCTGGAAGTCCTGTACCCCTGCTGGCTCATTTGCATCCTCCCTCCTTTAGAGGTCCCACCCTCTTGCTATACCTCAGAGGAGGAGCCTTCTCTGATCTCGTTGCCAGAGGTAGCTCTGTCATTCCATTCCCTCCTCACTAGATGCATCTCCATTTTCACTCTTGCTGCATCTTCCAACTGAAATGCCCTCTGGGAATCCAGACTGTCCATTCGTAAAGGACCTGATCAAATGAAGTCATGCAGTGGCGTAGAGTCTACACCACCCAGCCTAGCTGTATTCAAATGGCAACAAATGACTTAACTTTCCCCCTTCTCTATCATGCCCAATATAGTGCTGGGGGGTACACAATGTTGGACAAATATTCCAAGCTGAATACTGAGTAGCCTGGCTGAGTCACTTGTGGATGTCCTGGCCATTCTGCCTGCAATTGTGGGTCATGTTATTTCAATGTCAATGTAGATAAAGCCACGCTTTCTCTTTTTAAACTCTTATCCATTCACCCTGTCACCTAATGTCAATTCTTTTAACTTGCCACCTGGCCAATTTTTTTTGTTGTTGGTTTGCCTTCCCTAACAAGGGGACAAATCAACCTCTAAGCAGCAGGCTGAGGGTGCTGGGGTTAAGCACAGTGGCACATCTCCACATGGCCCCTTTGCCTCTTGCTTTGACATGACTGCACTGAAAAAAATATGCAGCTCCATATATTAATTCCAAGCTTTTTCTTCAAAGTGTTTGCATTCGGTCTGAAGAAACTGATAGATGGGAAGGGTGATAGAATGGAATTTTCTAAATTAAAATTGAGATGTCATGGAAAAGGGAAATTTAAATTCTAGTTACAACAGAACATAGTACTGCAGCTTTGACTTGTTCCCCATCTCTTGGAGTTGTGGGAGAAGCAATTAATAAGCCCTCAGCAGACCTTTCAACCATGAAGGTAGACACATAGTTTGCTTTCAGAATTCTCTTTCTGCTTCTACAAAACTTATGACCCAATTTTCACCATCAGAGATAAATAATGCCCTTCCCCAACACTTCTGCACTGGATTGAGAATATCCAGTTATTACTATTGATTTTCCTTCTTTACTTTTCAGATTTCCACTAGAGCTGTGTGCGTGTGAGAGCAACTGTGGTCTATTTTTATTTTTCCTTTAGTCTTCCCTGCTGGGCTTAAACTCAAGTAAATAATGAGCATATCTGAGAAAAAAAGAAAAAAAAAAGAGAGAAAAAGCAAGCTTCAAGTTCCAACTCCAAACAAAATCATTGAATAAATTTGGGTAACTCTTCTCAGTGATAAAATTCTGGTAAATGTAGCCACAAAGGAATTGACATCCATCAGAAACGTCTTAGTCTTCTACTGAAAACTGGTATTGCCCAAAGAGGATAATTCCTTAACACCAGGATTTCCAGAAAAGAGTTCATTGTGAGCAGCTCATTGAGGAGACAGGAGATGACTCTCAGCTCTGTCTCCCCAGATGAAGAGTCTTGGAACATTTATGCAGCTTCGGGAAGGTGGTATGTATGTATACATACAGACAAATATATGTATGTATATGTGTATGCATATCTTTAAATCAGCTTTACTGAGGTATAGTTTTCAAGCAATAAAATGTACCCATTATAAGTATACCTTCAATGGCTTTGAGCCACCTGGGCCCCTGGACCATCAGAGATACTTCTGCCTCTCCAGGGGCCTTCTCCTGGGCTTCAAGGTTGCCCTCCTTATCTCCTCTCCGCCCCCCACCTCAGGGAACCATTCCTTCAAGGTACCTTGTCAGAGCCTGTCCCCATCCTGTCCCTACTGCCTAGCTCAGGGACTAGCCTGAGCAGGGACTGAGCAAACATCACCCCTTTGTTGAGTGAAGGCTGGCTAATGTAAGGGAACATGGCCACATGCCCTGCATTGGGGGAGGGGTATGCAACTCTAGCTTTGGGTCCCAGGGGCTCTGCTTTTTAAGGGCAGACTTTGACTTTTCCTGTTATTTGGGGCAGAGAGCAGAGCGCTGAGGAGCCAGCTGACTCAGGGGAACAGCACCTGCGAGGACCTACGAACAGGGTCCTACCTGCAGAGACTCCAGGTGTTCCCACCTGACTCCACCAGAGCCACAGGCCAGAGGCCCTGAGGGAGGAAGCAGGAGGTCAGGCCAAGGTCCTGGCTGTGTCCTAAGGCCCTGGGGAGGGACCAGAGAGAGACCTTGTAAGCTGACCCCATAGCCCCACTCCATTCACCCTTTGGCCCTCTTCCCCTTCCTTCACAAGGCTGACTTCTCCAAGGACCAACTATGTTAGGCAGGCTGAGCCCGGCTCCGTTGCACTGCCCTCTACAGGGAGCAGACAGGCTGGGACGCTGGGAGTGGGTCCCTGGGCCCAGGAAGGAGCTGCTAGTAGTGGAAGAGGGTTCTGTCCTCAAAATGGCCTTATCTTGGGTGGGTGCAAGCAGGTCAGCCCTAGTTCTAGTACATTTTCTATCAATATATGCATTTATTGCTATAAATTCCTAAGTCTGGCTTTAGCTGCATCCTATCCAGCTTCTCATTCTTCCCTTCAATACATTGCTGTGACTTCTTCTTTGATCCATGCACTATTTAGATGCTTACTGCTTAATTTCTACAATGGTACAGTTTATTATATTTTTTATTATTGGTTTACTAACTTAATTCAACTGTGGCAGATAATATATTTTACGATCTTATCACTTTGCCATTGTTCAGGCTTGTTTTTCAATCCAGCATGAGTTCAATTTATGTGAATGTTCCATGTGCCTTTGTTCTATATATATGCTGTTTTTTTCAGGTCTATGTTAGTATTATTCAATTTTTCTACACATTTAGTGAGGCTTTGTCTGAGAGTTCTACCAATTACTGAGAGAGGTCTTTAAAAATCTCCTTCTAAGATCTAAATGCTTCTATTTCTCCATTTCGTTTTGACAATTTATGCTTCACATAATTTGAAGTCATGTGAATAGGTGCTTTTATCTTCTTTTCTGATGAATACTTAATCATTAAAAAATCCCCCTTTATTTCAACTAATGCTTCTGGCCTTAAACCTTGTATTAGTATAGCTACATCAGTTTTCTCTCAGTGTTTGAATGTTATATCATTTTCTTTCCCACCCTTATTACCTTTATTATTTTTGTTCTGATATTTATCCAGAATGAGAATCTTCATCTTTTTATTTGAGGTTTCAATGAAGTTACATTATGTTTAAGTCCTGCTCTACTAGTTTTCCTATATATCCTAATTATATTGTTTACCTTTCTTTTCTTTCTTGACTTATTTTGCATTAATCAGATATTTTTAAATTAATCGATTTCTCTGTTAGCTTGTTAAAGCTGTAATTCAGTTATTCTAGGAATGAAAGCATGTTTCTTTGGCTTGCCAGAATATAGTATGAATTCATACTTTCACTATTTTTGAACAACGTAAGCACCTTAGAATTCACACATGGAATTTTCCAACACTTTAATAGTTTGGCTTATTGTTATTGTGCATTTTATTTCGTCATTTATTTAAACCCAAGGCATTACTGTGATTGGTTTAAATTGTCAGTCTTCATTTAGAGGTACACAGATATTCACTCTATCTTATGCTCTCATTACTTCCTTCATTTCTCTTTCTGTCTGTAATTAACTAAAAAATTCCTTTTAGTTTTTATTTTTGTGCAGCTCCATTAACAATGAATTATCTCCATTTTTGTTTGTCTACAAATCCATTTATTTTGCCTTTACTTTGTAACAATACTTTTGCTATGAACTGAATTCAGTTTAGCAGTCACTTTCATTCAGCAATTTAAAGGTGTTATTCCATTATCACCTGACTCCACTTTTTCTTATTTGGACTCAGTCAGAACTCTTATTGTTTCTTTATGCTTGATCTTTGGTTTTCAGTAGTTTTATTCTGAAGGGCTCACGTTTGGTATCCTTGGCATTTATCTTGTTTGAGGGTTGTAGAGCTTGTTCAATATGTGGCTTGAGGTCACTCATCAATTCTTGCAAATTATCAAGTATTACACCTTCAAATACTTTTGCTGTCCCATTGTTCCTCTCCTCCTCTTCTGGTATTTCAAATCACCCTTTAGACTTTTTCTCTATACGCTACGTACCTCTTAAGCTCTTTGCTGTTTTTCCTTCCTTTATATTTTTTCCCTATGTGCTTCATTCTGTATGTTTAAAATGGACATATTTTCCAGTTCACTAGCCTCTCTTGAGCTGCGTCCAATATGCTACTAAATTATTATGTTCTTAAGTTTTTAGTTCTAAAATCTTCGTTTGATTATATTTAAAAGATTCTTTTTTATTTGGTGCAAGTCCTATTTTATCTTCTATTTTATTGAAATTGCTTATCACTGTTTAAAAAATATCTGTGCCTAAAAATTTTCAATAGCAGTATCACCTCAGTGTCTGCTATTGTTTCTAGTGACTGTTTTCTTGTTCTTATCCCTTTGCATGCCTGATACTTTCGCTCCTGGTACTCCTGGGAGGGGGTTTACAGAGAGGCAGATTACCTTTTTCCTCTCCAGAGTTGAGTGTATTTGAGGCTGGAATATTTCTCATTTCCCCTACTTATACCATGTGGTCTTTCAGAGACCCCCTCCTAAGTCTTGGTTGTTTACCAGAACCTCTCTACCTAGCTGGGCTCTGTATTCCTATTTTTAACGCCCCCAAACGTTGACACTGCTGACAGGTCTGTTCAGTTCTTCAGTTTCTTAGATGCTATTTTAAGTTTGACTCTGTAGCCTCTCTCTTGGTTCCCATCACTTAGAAATCAGTGAAAATCTTGAGGGATAATGTGGCTAAGACTGCTGTGCTCACTTGTCTGCACTTCCTTTTGTGTTGGTATATGGGCTTTTCAAGTCCAGAAGGTCTACATAGCCGGGAAATCTTTGGTTTGTTTGTTTTTTGGTCTCCCTCAGCTCTGTGAGCGCTTTGCTCAGCATTTCTGCCCCACAGACGCCACTTCAATGGCTTGCTCCCTCCACGTTTTATAGAAACAATGGTGGTAGATGGTAGTTTTCAGAGAAGGCCATGAGAACATCTCCCATCCCACCTGCTTTTCTTCCCTGACACTCCATGCCCCGAGATGGAGCCCCTTCCCTGAACCTGAGTAGACTTTAGTGATTGTGACTCATTAAATGGTACAACTGAAGACATGCTATGTGATTTCTTGGGGATGACTCATAAAAATGCCGGGGATTTCTGTTTTGCTCTCTTGGGTCATTTGTTCTTGAAACATGTACCATGCTGCGAGGAAGCTTAAGCAGCCTGTGAAGAGGCTGTGTGAAGAAGGCCCAAGGACCCCTGCACAGAGTCCTGGCTTAGCAACAGGTGTCAGCCATACGCGCTGCCAGTCGGGTAAGTATGTCACCTGGAAAGCAAATGCTGCCTCCAGTCATGCTAACTCAGCTGATATCAGGAGAGCATAGATGAGCCATTCAGGAGAGCCCTGCTGGAATTGCAGATTCATCTGCAAAGTAAATACTTGTTTAACGCAACAAGATTTGGGGGGAGAAGGTTGTTGCACTGAGATAAATCACTGAGGCCCCAGCGAATGTTTTGGGGTCAAAGGCAGCATAGAGCACCATGCTCCCCTCAACATGTTCTTATCTTTAGGGTTGGGCACTCCAGCCTAGGCTTTTGGCAGCTCTTTGATATATTTAAATAAGATTACTTTTTTGTGTATATCAAACAGGTATTTAGTTGCCCCTGATGAAATTTGGTCTACTATTACTTGACTTATCTTGGCAGGAAGTAGAAGTATACTGAGCATTGGCATTTTCAAAAATTCCCTCATAAGTGTCGAACTCTTATTTTTAAGATATATTATCTTAAAGGCATTTCATCACATTTTCATTCCATTTAAGTCACATACATGAAATTAATTTCATTAAAAATAATTTACAAGATTTGAGCATAGGCCAGTTCTAGTAGTTGATAAAAGAATAGAGACCAAAAAAAAGTATGTATGATCTATTTCTTATTTCTAGAGTATATGCTTTTTGGCTTGGGAGACAATGATAACACACCCACAAAAATGAAGCAGAGACTAATCCAAAACACTTAGATTTGATTGAGCACACTATTATACTGAATACAGAAACATATGCCAAAAACGTTAAATACTGCATCTGCCATGACACACTATGGAGTTAGTCAAAATAGAACTTTGACAACAACATTTGCAATTACAACGAAAATTACTAGGCAAACTAAATTGAAAATACATCCACAGGCAACTTAATTTCACTTTGGTAATAGAGCACATTTGCATAGTTTTAAAGTCCCCTGCGACTTTCTTAAAACTGCATTAGGGTACACTTTAGAATCTGGTAACAGTGGTGAAAAGAAAAGGTTTCCTTAAGAAACCTCGGTTGCTTGTTCTTTTATTTGAGCCCAGGTTTGATTTCTGGAATTACTTTGAGGAATTAACTTCTATTTTTGCTCCAAACCCTTAGGCTATTTGGTTTTCCCTAGGCTGGATTTCCATGGTTTGCAGATAGTGAGGGTGAGAGTCTAAACCCTAAAAGGGCTCCCAGGGATCCTGCCGCTCTCGTGTTCATCATGCCCTCATGTAATCCCTTCCCTTCAGCAGGGACTGGGTGGAGTGGCGCACCTAATAAACAGAATAAGGTGGAAGTGACGAGCTATCACTTCTGATATTAGGACACAGACAACTGCAGCTTCTCCAGAGAAGCCAGCTGCCACTTCATGAGCAGCCTTGGGAGGGGTTCCAGTGCCCAGGAGCTGAGGCCCCTCAACCACATGGGAACCTTCTGAAGGAGGGTCTCCCTGGCCTGCGACTGCCACGTGAGTCCGTCTGAAAGCTGAGCTTCAGGATGATTAAGCCTTAGCCAACAGCTGGAGAACAGCTTCAAGGTGCCTTGAGCCAGACTTATCCAGCAGGAACACTTCCAGGTTCTTAACCCAGAAATGGGGAGGGGGGTTGTTGTTTTCAGCTACTAACTTGAGAATAACTTCTTGCACAGGAATAGATGAATAATAGTGAGATGCTTCCTGTTGCAATTATTCTGTGCTTTATTTCCAGTAAAGTATAATTTATGGGGAGTGGAACACTGACGAACGTTAGCAAGAAAACTTTTCTGAAAGCTGTAAGTTCAGAAAAACTAAGATACACAGAAAAGAAAAACGAAAAAACATACCAGCCTTTATATGGAAAAGGTAGTGCTTTATAATTTTGCCTTGAACAGTCAATCATCTGGGAAGCATATTTAATGTACACATTTGTGTGTGATTCTCATTTGATTGACCTCAGCTACTGCCTGAGAACATGTATGTTGAAGAATCTCCTCAGTAGCTGTGGCAATCAAGCAGTTTTGGGAGCCACTGGATAGAAAATATTCAGTTCACTGACCAGGTACTACCCCTTATTGTATTTTGATCAAAAGTTTTCCTGATATGTGATAACTATAACATATGCTCAACTCTGTAGTGACAGATATGCCCCACAAATTTTCATCAGAGAGATTTCCTTCTCTCTTTTTCCAGGGAACTCTTGCATTCACTTAATTTGGAGTGCCAAAAATAAATACTGTTTGGAGAAAACACATTAGCCTGAATTGTCCTTGATCAACGCTAGCTTTAAATACTTGAGAGGATCACCTGACATAATTATTAAATATAAGGAAAGAAAAGAAGCAGTTAGAAAAAGAAGAAAAGACAAAAATGAGGATACAGACAATGATTAAGAAGGAGATGAAAAAGACAAAGAGAGGAAGAGAATGAGAACGAAGGAGAATAATAATTAACAAAACAGTAGTGTAAATTACTTAGTTGTGATAATGTATACCCACAAGAAAAGGGAAAAACCCAACAATTGTCCATTAAACAAATAGACACTTATGACTTGGGATAAAATTTCCAATCATAACATCCAATGCAGATTACAAATGCACTCTATCTCAGTTTACAAGATGTGCTCTGGAAAACTGCATTAGATGGGTGTTTCAGACTAAAAAAGACTGATGTCAAATATGTATTTGACGTATTTAAATTGCTTTAGGAAATACGAGAATGGAAAAAAGCAATATTTCAAATATAATATACATAATGTTCCATGTTCAAATTCTTTCTTTCTTCTTCTCATTGGGGAAAAGTCCACATGCACGTAATCTTTTCCATTGGGGTATATGTCTCTCCTAGCAGAGCCTTAATTGCCACAACTGATGACTATGAAGTACTGCGATTAGAAAATGAATTGCACAGTTGAGAGGACACTTGTTGATGCTGAAGATCTCCTTGAAAGATTAAGAGATTATGACAATGCAGTAGAATCTCTTGTTGAGCAACTACAGACCTCAACAAGCAAGTAGAAGCCATGATGCAGTATCAGGAAAATATTGCAGGATTTAATAAAGTGCATAATATTATGTATGATTCACATTAATTATGGGCATCCAGCAAGAAAACTGAGAAGAAAGAATTCTACATATTCCTTGAGAAGCATCAATATGTCTTGGAACTTAGAATGAGGAAGCAATAAGACTAAACAACAACATCATCATCATTAAGACTCTGATAAAATAAGGGTGTTTAAAAGACATTACAAGAAACTACATAGTATGAGGACAGCCCTTGAAGTTGATGAGAACAGTTAAGAAACATGACTGAACTTTTCAACTTGCCCAAGAAAACAAAGAGTTGAAAGAGATTCTTCAAATAACTGAGAATCATTTGAAACCTTAGGAGAAAGAATGATCAGAATGATGTTGCATCAGAATGATGGTGCATCAGCACTGGTGAGCAAGAGTGACCAGTAATGAAGAGCTTTGGAGTCTCTGAGTTTCTTTTATGTGGCTGATGGAATCACTGATTTAAGTAACCCCAAACCCTCAAATTCCATCAACCTGCATTTTATTGCTGGAAATGATATTTGGAAGAGATGGCATCAGTGATTCTCACAGCCAATATTCCTATTAAAAATAGTTAAAAAGTCAAAATGTTAACCTACTGCTGTTGTTACTGGACAAAGGCTATGGATTCTTCTTTCCGACATGCTCAATAACCGATTCCTGAGAAACCAGGGTTTCAAAGAGAGAAAGAGTTTATTAATATGCGCTTAGTAGGAGAGCAGACAGTCTAACTGCCTAAAATCTGTCTCCCCGAACTGCAGTAATTTGGGTAGTTTTATTAGAGAGAAGATGGGCAGGATTTAGGGAAATGAGCACAGTGGCCCCAGATGATGTAATTACAGGCGATCTAGTTGAGCATGCGCAGACTGAGTACATGCTTAGTCACTGAATGTATGAAAGAAAATGGCGGAATGAGGTATAGGTGACTTGTAGTGTAAAGTCTAAGCTATTGTGCATGTCAAGTGGGCCCCCTTCGGTTTATACACAGTCTTGGCTATCAAGATAATTTGGGACTTGGGGTAAATGACTTCCCAGCAGACCCAAGATCCTTCATTAACAAACATTAAGGGCTATCTTTAGTGATTACAAGACTCTAAAGTTGATAAACTGGATAACTAGGTACAGATGAAGGCTAGTCACAAGGGTTTTAGAATCACAGGAACAGAAGATAAGGACTATACAACCATTACCAGAGATCAAGACAGCTGGATTACAATTTAGCTACTCCTACTCCATATATCAAGAAGCAAAAAGGAGTATATATATCAAAATCATCCGTTAAATCCTAATTTCTAAGTTACACTATCATGTGGATGAATGAGAAGTTCTCATAATGATGGCTGGACACTCTAAGAGTTCACAACTAGGCTATTGCTCTAGGGCTGATTCTTAGACAAACCTGAATATTCCCAGTAAGCGTTTACAAAGACTTTACAGAATCATTCCTTTAAATATATACAGAATATGCCATGAGTTCGTGACTATAAAACATCATTCTAACTTTTATGTTTCTTATTTGGACTGAAGGTTAGCCTCGCCTTATAAACTATAAAACTTCAGCTTTAAAGACATGCTTTCCTCTTGATGCAGACATTTTTGACCAAGGAAAGTCAGTTTTAAAGGAGACATGCAAATTTTATAGGCACTAAAATCAAAAGTGGTGAGTTAATTTTAACTAGTTATTTTCCATAATTGGTATTAGCTAACAAGTACCACTTTAGGAATGGAAGAGAAAGCAATACTATTCTCTGAAAAAGATCTTATTAGAGAAATATTCTGTGGTGTTAAACTAGTTCTCTGAATGAAGAAATTTTGGTTATGAGATAATAATGAAGATATTTTACTCATCTCTTGTTCATTCTTAAGTACATTTGTTTGCTCCTTTAGCCAACAAAAATGAAAGGTATAAAGAGCATGCTAGGTCCAATCATTTAAAAATAAACTGGGAATTCCTATGTCTTTTGGAAGTCTTACTCTTTTAAAGTCAGCATTGTATAAAGATACAAGTAATCAGTACCTTATAATTTCAGTTATTTTTTTCTGTATCTACTCTTGGACTCCTTTTGTATCTCATGACCTATCGTTATTGATGTTCTTTTTTTTTTCTTTTCTTTTCTTCTTTTTTGTTTTTTTTTTTTTTACAAACTTCCAGCAGAAAGGCGGAAAAAGTCCATGGATTTATAAATATTCTATTTTTCTTTGTTTTGTTGTGTGAGAACTGATTTACACTATTAAAATTTTTTAACTACCATCAAATTTAGAAGTGCACTTTAACACAATTGAGAACCAAAATTTTTCTCATTTTTTTCTTATTGTAGAACAAGAGGATGAGCCTAAAGTAAGAATGTCGAATATATACATGTAAATTAGCACATATAGTAAATTCCAACTTTCAGTATATCCATTGTTAGAGAACTACTGCTTCACATGGTAATACATTTTATGCATAATTCTATATTGCTAAAAATCAAGACTACCTTTTACTCCTAAATTTTTAAATTTTATTTATTTTATTTTTTTCATATGGGCAGGCCCTGGGAATTGAAACCAGGTCTCTGGTATGGCAGGTGAGAATTCTGCCACTGAGCCATTGTGGCACCGCCCACTCCTAAATTTTTTAATCTTAATTTGAGGAAAGGGTAATAGGTGAGGTTAACTAAATAGAAAAAAATGGAAAATAACAGGTCAAACAAGGACTATTTACCATTTAAAGGCCTTAGTATTTTATAAATGTGGTGTTAAATTTTTATTTTAAATTTATCTACTGCTGTGTAAAAACACCCCAAAACTCAGTACCTTAAAATGTGGAACAGAAATTCAGGGACCAGCCAGGACCTGGCATCAAGGGATTGACAAAACCTTCTAGACCAAAGGGGGAAGAGAGAAATAAGACAAAATAAAGTTTCAGTAGCTGAGAGATCTCCAACAGAGTTGAGATGTTATCCTGGAGGTTATAATTATGCATTATATAGATATCCCTTTTTAGTTTATGGCGTATTGGAGTGGCTGGAGGGAAGTACCTGAAACTGTTGAACTGTGTTCCAGTAGCTTTGATGCTTGAAGATGACTGTATAACTACATAGCTTTTACAATGTGACTTTGTAGTTGTGAAAACCTTGTGTCTTTGTTGCTCCTTTTATCCAGGGTATGAACAGATGAGTAAAAATATATGGATAAAAAATAAATAATAAGGGGGACAAAGGGTCAAATAAATTGGGTAGATTGAAATACTAGTGCTCAATGAGAGGGAGGGATAAGGGGTATGGTATACATGAGTTTTTTCTTTTTTCTTTTTCTGGAGTGATGCAAATGTTCTAAAAAATGTCCAAAGTGATGAATACACAACTACGTGATATTATTGAGCTATTGATTGCACACCATATACGGAATGTATGTGTGTGAGGATTTCTCAATAACAGTATTAAAAAACAAATAAACAAACGTTGGCTTTCTTGGGCAGAGCGTGGGGGTCAAGTTGCCCTCCACTCAGCATTAGCTGGGGCAGCTCCGAGGTTGAGGTGCGTGATGTGAGGACTCACCCCCCACTTCTGGCCTGACACTGGCCGTCGCTGGGACCTCCGCTGGGCCTTCCATGCACCTGTTTGACCTCCTCACAGTGCAGAGGCTGGATCCCAAGGGTGAGAGCTTCAAGATGACAAGGCAGAACTCATATCACCTTTCCAGCCTACTCTTGTAAGCCCCAAAGAAACTTCTGGCACATTCTATCTATCAAGGCAGTCACAAAAGCTAACCTACTTCCAAGGGGGATAGGAATACATTCCACATTTCAGGAAGAACATGCTGTCATAATTTTTGAAAAAGACAATCTGCCACGCTAACAACTCCCAAGACTGTTAGAGTTAACATTTATATAAGGGGGATCATTTTATTCTCCCCATCTCTCAGGTGAATAAAGGCTTAAAAGTTTAATAAAATGTATATTGTATACAGATCACAAGTGGCAGAGCTGGTGTCGTTAACAGAAATGTGCATAAGGAAATATTTTTATGGGGGTGAGGAACCAAGAGGAGAAAATGGTACTTTAGATGCAACCAATACTAAGATTTGTTCCAGTTTTGTTTAAGAAAAGTCCAACCTGAAACAGCCTAGGATTTTGTGTTCCTGATTTCCTGCACAGCACTTTTCTGACTCAACAAATGAGCCTCCCAGATGAGAAAAACAACACATTTGTGGACTCAGACCAGGTAAATAATTAGCATTTAGTCTGTACAAATAGCTTTCCCTCTCCAGGTAGTGGATTCAGTCTGCTTACCAGGGGAAGAAGTTCAGAGGTCTGTCGTCAGAACCGTATTTTTCTGTCCCCCATATCTCTGTGCCCTGAGTTTCCAGGATGTAAAATGGGAGCCCACCTCACACCGTCCCAAGAGCTACAGGACAGCAGGGTATTATTACATCCTGCTTCACAAGTCACACGTGTGAGATGACCCCTAAATCAACGTTATAAGTTAGCTGAGATGTCCGTTTAATTTTCTACTTGCTTTCTATAATAGATTAAAAAAAAAAAAAAAAAAAGAGACAATCATTGAGCCCCGGGCATAGAACATGAATCGTCAACATGTTCAAAGCCTCTGGCACCGCAGGTAAGAATTCAGGTGTATTGTACTAATTAATTTTTCGCTGTCAGCATTGCTGGAAGCTAACCTCCAGCCTAGACCTTCTTCCAGATGCTTCTTGATAGAGTTCCAGATTTCAGATAAATGACCTTGGAGACTGGAATAAAAGAAAAAGATTCCAAAGGCCATAGATGACATTGGATTCCTGCACTGGCCAGTTAGAGGGAGCCCAGAGACTCAATTTAACAACCCAGATTGCATTTTGTAAAACCTCAACCAGCTACAACAGACATCTCAGGATTAAAAACAAAACAAAACAGCTATTGATAAATGTGAACTATCCACTGACCTAATTATGCTCATTCTAACGAAGAAAATTAAATCTTCTCATTCCGCATGACTTCCATTGGGGAGCATGCGATATAATGAACTGTGACAAATGTACTTCCTGTTGGTGGAGAAAATAAATTAAAATGTTGAGCGTCAATTGAAAGCCCAGCATGAAGACACATTTCTCAGTGTGAGCCACTGGTGTTAAATTGGTTCCTGAAAGACAGAATAAATCCACACTGGTCTCTGAATTTCAGGATGATCATTAAGGAATTTCTTCAGAAAGTTCATGCCCAAAACTCCTTTAGAAAAATGACTTCCTTTATCTGCCAGTCAGAAATTATAGTTTTTGAAGCAGCTCTCGCTTTTGCAGCTATCTGTAACTACCATGTTGCCCCCCTCATTTGTACAACCTTTTACTTAGTCAAATGTTGGTTAAATTAAAATCATATTTATCCCCAGCACCAATGAAATAGGATTATGACACACATGGAATGAACAGTCACACAGTGATTTTATAGGACAATTTCTTAGAAGTGAAATTTCCGGGATGAAGATTTTGCACATCCTTTCAGGCTGTTGACATAGTTTGACCATTTAAGGAGACTGCACTCATCAGCCTCTAAGAAGCAGAGTAAGCAGGAGACTGCTTTTCCCGGCCCATGGAAACTGCCCTGAACAGAAGCCTCTCTTCCTTACATTGCCCCTTATTTTCACAACTGAACACACCCACGTAGACAGCAGTTCATCAAGAAACAGCCTTCTTGGTAGCTGATTAGCAACACCTGACATCCCACAGGCTCTAAACCCAGATAGGCCAAGCAGAATCTCCTTGAGGAGATATCCTGCCCCCATCCCACCCTGGCCTGGGCACTGGCTCAAAGAGCTGAAAGTCTCCTGACTCCAAGCCCTGGCCCTGCCCTCACTGCAGACCAGGAGGTCAGAGCTCCTGCAGGAAATAGAGGAAGTAGCAGGGATCTGCTGTTCTCCAGGACAGCTAGAGCTTGACACAGGACAAAACTTCCCACTTTCTTACATTCTGGCAGTTTTCACTTTTTTATTCCCCCCCCGAGTTCAGTTTAATGAAAAGAGAAATAGTAATTCAAAGAGGTTAATTGCTTTTTCACAGCAGGAAAAAATCTTTTTAAGGAAGGACATTAAAAAATAAATAAGACATATGTCTTCAAGTCTTACCGATTTGCTAAGAAAGCACAGAAGAAATGATGTTAAAGATGGGCAGCTGATATTGAAGAAAGACCAACTCATTTAAGTATTGAAAAGCATTTAATTAAGGCACAGGGTGCATACAGAAGTGAGCATACCAGGGCCGCACACGCATGGATTTCCATGACTGCAAACATCTGTGACACCCGACCCCACCTCAATGAACAGAATGCCTCCGGATGCTCCCTGCCAGGAATGGCGTCTACCTGATGCCCAAGGGCAACCATAGCTAACTGAGGGATTATTTAGCTTTCTCTATGGATTTTCTGAAAGGGTATTTTCCTGTAAGAGGGATCACACACAAGTGGTGGTTTGGGTCTGGCCTCTTTCACTCGCATCATGCTTTTGGGGTCCATCCATGTGGTCGCATGTATCAGCACTTCATTCCTTTTAATGGCTGAACAACCTTCCATTGTGGAGAGTCTACATTTTGTTTATCCATTCATCTGTTGGCGGGCATTTGGCTTGTTTCTACCTTTAGACTTAAAGTATTTTTGGTGAATTTCCCTTTGTGAACACCAGTGGCACTCTCAGAGTTTGTGAGAGGGAAACAAAAGAAAGAAAGCTAGAAACTCTGTGTTTACTGCATATTTATTTCTTTGTATAGAATTTCTGAAATTTACATGGAATCAAAGCTCCAGATTCCATCTCCTTCAACTTGAAATCAAGTGGTTGGGGTTTGAGATGCATTTTTCTTAGATATGAAGACAAAAGAACACGGCTACTTTTCCTTTAGGTCTCCAAAATATTTCCCCACTTAATTTGATGCCAGACCACATTACAATCCAGCAGTCATGCTCCTGGGCTTTTGTTCCAGTGGAAAAAACCATCATCTTCCCCCATACCAACCTTAAATTTCTATAGCCTGATTTCACACTCAGTTTCTTATAATCATCCACGTTGTTAAATAGTGTTTTAAAAAGCCCTTGAGAATTGAAAATTACTCAAATGTTATCAAAATATATTTTTCCACTCCTATATTATTGGATGTTTATTTTGTTTCAAAGATAATTTGTTGTTGGCAGATGTTTTACTGATTCTAGAATGATTTTACTCACACTTGAAATAAAATGTCATGGGTCTCCAGAGTTAGGCAGGCCTCAGTGATAGCTTTGCTTGTCTCCTTTTCATTGCAATCCCCTGTAAGGCACCATCCAGGCTTGGTCCCTAAAGTTTAGCAATGACAACACCATACAAGAAAAATGACAATTTCAGGACTCTTAACATATACCTGTGTAGGCACCTCTTCTAACCATCCGACAGCCCAATGTTCCATTTTAAGTATGAGTAGTCTGAGATGCAGGGAGGTTAAGTCATTTTCCCCAAATCACAAAATAGCTGACAAGTAGAAGAACATAGATGTGAATCCAGAAGCAATACCCCTTAACCATTCCAAAGCCTATATTGTCAATGCAGAGTTTGTGACCATCAAGGGGTGGCTGGTGGCAAGGTTGTCAACAAGATGGCTATAATTATTATTCAGCGGAAGCCCCCATGCAGCTCAGAATATGTAGGTCATAGTCCCATTGGGTTATCAGGGACAGATATAGGAAGGTGTCTACATGCTTGGTGAGACAGCTTTGGGAGTAGAGAATTGACTTTCCCATCATACATTCATAATAAATTAGATAAATGTTGATTAAGAAAAAGTTAAAAAACAGAACATTTTCCCGTCTTCCCCTTGGGGCATTCGTGCACACTGTATTAGTTTGCTACAGCTGCCAGAATGCAATATACCAGAAATTGAACAGCTTTTAAAAAGAGAATTTAATAGGTTACAAGTTTACAATTCTAAGGTCATAAATATGTCCAAACTAAGGCATCCAGAGAAAGATACCTGGGCTCAAGGAAAGCTGATCTGGGAAGGCATCTTCCCAGCATCTGCTGGTCCTTGCTCCCAGTTTGTTGCTTTCAGCTTTGAGGCAGCACCTCCAGGACACAACTCTTGGTTCAGGCTTGCTTAGCATCTCATGGGAAGGCACATGGTGATGTTTGCTGGGCTCTGCCATGTCTAGGCATTTCTTCTTTCTGATGGAATTCCAAGCATCTTCACACATCCATGTCTGTCAGCTCTGAAGCAA